>JBBPFP010000083.1:78510-88510 GCA_037974795.1 Kaempferia galanga
CTAGATATATGAAAGAGTATACAATAATGATGTGTTTGGGAAATCAAATACCATGGTCTAATAATCAAAGATTCGGATTCGTTGATAATATTAGTATTAGTTGGGAGGTTTGTGAAAGATTCTTGTCAAAAGTTTCATTAACGCCTAATTCATTCGTGTCGAGTAGACCTTGTTGTTGTCAGACTTCTTAATTCATGAGTTGTAGGGAGGGATTTATGTCACCACAAACAGAGACTAAAGCAAGTGTTGGATTCAAAGCGGGTGTAAAAGAGTACAAATTGACTTATTATACTCCTGAATACGAAACCAAAGATACTGATATCTTGGCAGCATTTCGAGTAACTCCTCAACCTGGAGTTCCACCTGAAGAAGCGGGGGCCGCGGTAGCTGCCGAATCTTCTACGGGTACATGGACAACTGTGTGGACCGATGGACTTACCAGTCTTGATCGTTACAAAGGGCGATGCTACAACATCGAGCCCGTTCCTGGAGAACCAGATCAATATATTTGTTATGTAGCTTACCCTTTAGACCTTTTTGAAGAAGGTTCGGTTACGAACATGTTTACTTCCATCGTAGGAAATGTATTTGGATTCAAAGCCCTACGTGCTCTACGTCTGGAAGATCTGCGAATCCCTGTTGCTTATGTTAAAACTTTCCAAGGCCCACCTCATGGGATCCAATCTGAGAGAGATAAATTGAACAAGTATGGTCGTCCTCTGTTGGGATGTACTATTAAACCTAAATTGGGGTTATCTGCTAAAAACTATGGTAGAGCATGTTATGAATGTCTTCGCGGTGGACTTGATTTTACCAAAGATGATGAGAACGTGAACTCCCAGCCATTTATGCGTTGGAGAGATCGTTTCTTATTTTGCGCCGAAGCAATTTATAAAGCACAGGCTGAAACAGGTGAAATCAAAGGGCATTACTTGAATGCTACTGCAGGTACATGCGAAGATATGATGAAAAGGGCTGTATTTGCTAGAGAATTGGGAGTTCCTATCGTCATGCATGACTACTTAACAGGAGGATTCACTGCAAATACCACCTTGGCTCATTATTGCCGAGATAATGGTCTACTTCTTCACATTCACCGTGCAATGCATGCAGTTATTGATAGACAGAAGAATCACGGTATGCACTTCCGCGTACTAGCTAAAGCGTTACGTATGTCTGGTGGAGATCATATTCACTCTGGTACCGTAGTAGGTAAACTTGAAGGAGAAAGAGACATCACTTTGGGCTTTGTTGATTTACTGCGTGATGATTTTATTGAAAAAGATCGAAGCCGCGGTATTTATTTCACTCAAGATTGGGTCTCTCTACCAGGTGTTCTGCCCGTGGCTTCAGGGGGTATTCACGTTTGGCATATGCCTGCCCTGACTGAGATCTTTGGGGATGATTCCGTACTGCAGTTTGGTGGCGGAACTTTAGGACACCCTTGGGGAAATGCACCAGGTGCCGTAGCTAATCGAGTCGCTCTAGAAGCATGTGTACAAGCTCGTAATGAGGGACGTGATCTTGCTCGTGAGGGTAATGAAATTATTCGTGAGGCTGCAAAATGGAGTCCTGAGCTGGCTGCAGCTTGTGAAGTATGGAAGGAGATCAAATTTGAATTCCCAGCAATGGATACTTTGTAATCTAGTAATTTAATTAACGTTCGTTCTCTTAATTGAATTGCAATTAAACTCGGCCCAATCTTTTACTAAAAGGATTGAGCCGAATACAAAGATTCTATTGGATCTTTTTTGAATAGCTGCATACTTATCTAGATATACAAGATTCAAAAAAAAAAAAAAAAAATGGAAAACTAAACAACTCAAAAGTTTCTATTCTTATGTTGGGTCCACAATGAATTCTATGGATCCTTAGGATTGGTGTATTCTTTTCTATCCTATAGTTTCTATAGATCGAGCTAAGTATCACAACCTTTTCTACCCATCCTGTATATTGTCCTTTTCATTTCGTGTTAGAATAGAAACTTTTTAATTTTTTATTAATTTAAAATTTAAGTGGATTTGACGAAAAAAATGATTTCTTCTTTCTTTTTCTTTCTAGTCGAGAACAACTTTTTCAATGCGAATTTGACAAGACAGGGGAGAAGCAGTCTTTTTTTATACTTGAAAGGGGGTTCCAGCATATTCATATAGAGTGAAGTACTATTCCGGATTTCCACAAAAGAAAATATTTTTTCAATACTCACACTCCTTATTAGTTAATAATCCTAGTGATTCAATTTCTATGTTTATTGGGATAGGAAATAGGATACTCAAATAAATGGTTTAAATGGTTTTTCATCGAATGACTATTCATCTATTGTATTTTCATACAAATAAATAGGGGCAAGAAAACTCTATGGAAAAATGGCGGTTTAATTCGATGTTGTCTAAGGGGGAATTAGAACACAGGTGTAAGTTAAGTAAATCAATGGGCAGTCTTGGTCCTATTGAAAATATCAGTGAAAGTGAAGATCGGGACAAAAATAAAAAAATGTCTAATTGGAGGGATAGTGACAGTTTTAGTTATAAAAATGTTGATCATTTATTCGTCGTCAAGGACATTTGGAATTTGATCTCTGATGATATTTTTTTAGTTAGGGATAGCAATGGGGACAGTTATTCCATATATTTGAATATTGAAAATCATATTTTTGAGATTGACAATGATCGTTCTTTTCTGAGTGAATTAAAAAGCTCTTTTTCGAATTCTCGAAATTATAGTTATCTGAATAATCGACCTAAGAATGACGATCCCGACTACGATCGTTACATGTATGATACTCAATATAGTTGGAATAATCACATTCATAATTACATTGATAGTTATCTTCAGTATCAAATCTGTATTGATACTTATATTGTAAGAGGTAGTCACAATTACAGTGACAGTTACATTTATAGTTTTATTTGTGGTGAAAGTAGTGAAAACGAGTGTTACCATATAAGAACCAGCACGAATGGGAATGATTTAACTAGAAAGGGAAATTCTAATGATCTCGATCTAACTCAAAAATACAGGCATTTGTGGGTTCAATGCGAAAATTGTTATGGATTAAATTATAAAAAATTTTTTAAGTCAAAAATGAATATTTGTGAAGAGTGTGGATATCATTTGAAAATAAGTAGTTCAGATAGAATTGAACTTTTGATTGATCCAGGCACTTGGGATCCTATGGATGAGGACATGGTCTCTTTGGATCCCATTGAATTTCATTCAGAGGAGGAGCCTTATAAAGATCGTATTGATTCTTATCAAAAAAAGACAGGATTAACAGAGGCTGTTCAAACAGGGATAGGCCAATTAAACGGTATTCTCGTAGCAATTGGGGTTATGGATTTTGAGTTTTTGGGGGGTAGTATGGGATCCGTAGTCGGGGAGAAAATTACCCGTTTGATTGAGTATGCTACCAAAAAAGCTCTACCTCTTATTATAGTGTGTGCTTCCGGAGGTGCACGCATGCAAGAAGGAAGTTTGAGCTTGATGCAAATGGCTAAAATATCTTCTGCTTTATATGATTATCAATCAAATAAAAAATTATTTTATGTATCAATCCTTACATCTCCTACTACTGGTGGGGTAACAGCGAGTTTTGGTATGTTGGGAGATATCATTATTGCTGAACCCAATGCCTACATTGCGTTTGCGGGTAAACGAGTAATTGAGCAAACATTGAATAAAACAGTACCTGAAGGTTCCCAAGCGGCCGAATATTTATTCCAGAAGGGTTTATTCGATTTAATCGTACCACGGAATCTTTTAAAAAGTGTTCTGAGTGAGTTATTTGAGCTCCACGCTTTCTTTCCTTTAAGTCAAAACAAGTACAAATAAAAGTAGAATATTAAGTTCAATTCTTTTCTTATTAGTAAATAAGAAAGTAGTTAGTTTATCGGAATCAAAGGTAAAAATACGAAGGATGGGACTTTTTTTGCTGACATAAGATTTAATTGTATAAAAAAGAAATTATTATACATATCATTCATGTCAAAAGATGAATAAGTCCATTTATTTAGTTATGCATTCCTTGAACTATTTATTCTATATACTCGCTTAGATAGACACTTCGATCTATATTTTTCTATATTAATTCGAAATCCAGTTTCATTTGAATAATTTGACATTTACAATTGAATAATTCAAATTAATAATTGTTAATTCTATTAATTTAGATTAATAATTTATGATCAAAATTAATATATAAATAGAATTAGATATATACGAATTAATAGGAAAAGAGGGATTCCATAATATCTATAATAGGATAAAAATCCAATAAATATAAATAGTAAATAATAATAAATAGAAAATAGAATTTTTTTGTTATCATTTGCGAATTTTATTCTATATCTATAATTCTTAGATATAATTATTATAAGATATTTTTATAACAATATAATAATAACAGGTACAAATAGTAAATCGAGGTACCCATTCTATGACAACTCTCCTCTTTCCCTCTGTTTTTGTGCCTTTAGTAGGCCTAGTTTTTCCGGCAATTGCAATGGCTTCGTTATCTCTTCATATTCAAAACAACAAGATTGGTTAGATCCGAGAAGACCAAATCTCATCTATATATAGAATATAGATTTTTTTTTTTCATTTTTCAAAACTTAGACTTGTATCATAACACAAATATTCATTTAGTGGAATATGATATAAGATGCGTCTTTCTCTGAACATAACTTTTTTAAAACTTTTCTACATGTATAAAATGATATATGGGTAAATGTATTCTATCTATTTGAAAAGAAAATAGAACAGGATACGTGGATGTCTGAAATGAAAAGTCAGTATATCTCTATATATTCATATCCATAGTAGGATCGTATAAGAAGGAGGTTATTATTTTAGATCTAACCAATTTGATAAATTACTTCTAAAGATTCATATCAAAATAGTGCTAGTTGATGAAAGTTATTTCGGAAACAACAACAAAGAGTAAATTCAAATTTATTTGGACTATTCTCTCAATTCCAAAAAAAATGCAATTGAAATCGAATCAAGTAAAGTATGAGTTGGCGATCAGAACATATATGGATAGAACTTAGAGTGGGATCTCGAAAAATAAGTAATTTCTGCTGGGCTTTTATCGTTTTTTTAGGCTCATTAGGATTCTTATTAACTGGAACTTCTAGTTATCTTGGTAGAAATTTGATATCTTTTTTTCCGTCTCAACAAATCATTTTTTTTCCACAAGGACTCATAATGTGTTTCTATGGGATCGCGGGTCTTTTTATTAGTTCCTATTTGTGGTGCACAATTTCCTGGAATGTAGGTAGTGGTTATGATCGATTCGATAAAAAAGAAGGAATAGTGTCTATTTTTCGTTGGGGATTTCCTGGAAAAAATCGTCGCATCTTCCTCCGATTTCTTATAAAAGATATTCAGTCCGTCCGAATAGAAGTTAAAGAGGGTATTTATGCCCGTCGGGTTCTTTATATGGAAATCAGAGGCCAAGGGGCCATTCCTTTGACTCGTACTGATGAGAGTTTGACTCCACGAGAAATTGAAGAAAAAGCTGCTGAATTAGCCTATTTCTTGCGTGTACCAATTGAAGTATTTTGAAAAAGAAACTAAAGAATAAATTCTTTCTTAGCAGGAGAGACAAAACCCAAGAATCTCCTTTCTCTATAACTGAAATTTATTCAAAATGATCACTCGATATAAAGAAAACGCATATGGAATAGTCATAAAACAAAATAATTTTAGTGGTCTTTTCCTTTATGTGTAGGGAAATCGATTGAATTCAATTCAGTAACAAAACGAGTAAGAAACCAAACTAATAGAGTCATACGATCTATCAAAACATTTTGAAATAAGGAATTTTTCCTTTGCTTTTGAGTTTTAATTTGAAGTCCAACAAATGTTGGACTTGATACTTTAGATCCAGATAGATCTTGTAAATTTTTCATTTTTTTGTCAATCAAACTTTCTTTTTCTTTTTTTATTTTGTGCTCTTTAATGACTAAACAATTGAATATCTTATAACTTTGTAATTTCTTTTTTCTGTCTTGTTTTACCACTATCTTTTGATCATTACAATATTCTTCCAAAATTCACTCCATTTTTCTATTTCGCACTTATGGCTAGTCAATGAAATTTTTTTTTATATTCAATATTTTGATAGAAAAAGGATGCTTTTCTTTCGTCTCAAAATATGAATAATATTTCATTACTTGAAGTGATTTGTTCGAGCATTTTTCAAAAGGAAATACTTTTTTAAATTTTAGATATTGGGAAATAATATTTTTTATTATTTCTTTTTTGTTTATTTCTTTAGTGGATTTTTATTCTATTTCTTTTTTATTTTTAGACTCAAGGACTAACCAGGAAATCAAAAAAAAAAATGGATACCCTAGAAGAGGACTCATGCTTGATAAAAATTTTGGATCACATGGAATCGGCGAATAAAGTGGGTTCATTAACAATTCACAAATGAAAAAATGGCAAAAAAGAAAACATTTAACCCTTTCCTCTATCTTACATCTATAGTATTTTTGCCCTGGTGGATTTCTTTCTCATTTAATAAAAGTTTGGAATCTTGGGTTACTAATTGGTTGAATACTATACAATCCGAACCTTTTTTGAATGATATTCAGGAAAATAATATTCTAGAAAAATTCATAGAATTAGAGGAACTCCTTCTCTTAGAGGAAATGATTAAGGAATACTTAGAGACACATTTACAAAAGTTTCATATAGGAATCCACAAAGAAACGATCCAATTAATGAAGATATACAACGAAGATCATATGCATACGATTTTGCACTTCTCGACAAATATAATATGTTTCATTTTTCTAAGTGGTTATTCTATTCTGGGTAATCAAGAACTTGTTATTCTTAACTCTTGGGCACAAGAATTCATATATAACTTAAGTGATACAATAAAAGCTTTTTCTATTCTTTTATTAACTGATTTATGCATCGGATTCCATTCGCCCCATGGGTGGGAACTAATGATCGGTTCTGTATACAAAGATTTTGTATTTGTTCATAACGATCAAATTATATCTGGTCTTGTTTCCACCTTTCCAGTAATTCTAGATACAATTTTTAAATATTGGATTTTCCGTTATTTAAATCGCATATCCCCATCACTTGTAGTGATTTATCATTCAATGAATGATTGACAAATGAGTAGATCATTTTTGTGACTATACATAAGCAAAACTTTTAAAATCGTACTTATTCTTTCTATTTGTAATGATCCCAGGGATTTTTTCTATATTATTAGAGTAAAATTTTTCCATTAAATTAAATAGCATAATTGTGGATAGAGAACTATATTAGTGATCTACCCATTTTATTGTAGAAATTTTTGGGATCCATAAGTGTACCATGCCAACTAAAAATACTTTTTCTTGGATAAAGAAACAGATTACTCGATCCGTTTCTGTATCACTCATGATATATATCATAACTGGGGCATCTATTTCAAGTGCATATCCCATTTTTGCACAGCAGGGTTATGAAAATCCACGAGAAGCGACTGGGCGTATTGTATGCGCCAATTGTCATTTAGCTAATAAGCCCGTGGATATTGAAGTTCCACAAGTAGTACTTCCTGATACTGTATTTGAAGCCGTTGTTCGAATTCCTTATGATATGCAATTGAAACAAGTTCTTGCTAATGGTAAAAAGGGGGGTTTGAATGTGGGGGCTGTTCTTATTTTACCTGAGAGTTTTGAATTAGCTCCTCCTGATCGTATTTCCCCTGAGATAAAAGAAAAAATGGGTAATCTGTCTTTTCAGAGCTATCGCCCTGATAAAAAAAATATTCTTGTGATAGGGCCTGTTCCTGGTCAGAAATATATTGAAATCACTTTTCCTATTCTTTCACCCGATCCCGCTACTAAGAAAGATGTTCACTTCTTAAAATATCCTATATACGTAGGTGGAAACAGGGGAAGGGGTCAGATTTATCCCGACGGAAGTAAGAGTAACAATACAGTTTATAATGCTACAGCAGCAGGTATAGTAAGCAAAATCGTACGAAAAGAAAAAGGTGGATATGAAATATCCATAGTAGATGCAGCAGATGGTCGTCAAGTGGTTGATATTATCCCTCCAGGACCAGAACTTCTTGTTTCAGAGGGCGAGTCTATCAAATTTGATCAACCATTAACAAGTAATCCTAATGTGGGTGGATTTGGTCAGGGAGATGCAGAAATAGTACTTCAAGATCCATTACGTATCCAAGGGCTTTTATTCTTCTTAGCATCTGTTGTTTTGGCCCAAATATTTTTGGTTCTTAAAAAGAAACAGTTTGAGAAGGTTCAATTGTCGGAAATGAATTTCTAGACTTGCGGATTTCTCAACATCAAGTTAAAAAAAAAGGTTAGTGATTATATATAATAGAAGAAAAATATTTTAGCTTTTTATACTGTTTTTCTAGGAGATGCTGGAAATTTATTTTACTGCATTCTTAGTCATAGTATGTAAATTGTGAAGAAAGAAGAAAGACTATTTAACTTTAGTCTTTCTTTTTTTTATCCAAGTAGGAGTGGTGTGACTATCTTAGTCTTGCCAAATTTAAATATCATAAAATACATCAAAAATTATTGATTCTAATAGAATCAAACTCAGCTAGATAGAAATAACCGGGAAATAGAAGAACGGCTCATCGTGGAGAAGAAATAAAAGGGGTATTTTTCGTCTTCCGAGTCTTCGACACAAGAAAAGGAATTTTTACAACCCTTTCTTGTGTTGCAAAAATAATGATTTTGCATCCCGTTCGTCAAAGATTACTATTCTTAGTTTCTAGTTTTCCATATATATCAGAATTCCCTCCTTTTATAAATATTACTTTTAAAGTAGTGGACAAACCAAAAAAGATAGAGAATCTTTTTGAGTAAGTAAATAAAATAGAAATTCTTCAATGAAGTTATAAAAATTTATAATTTTTCTGAAATAACTAGAGGAACGGTATTACTCTATAAACTAAACTATTTCTATAATATATAAATCTACAAAAATATATATTATGTTATCCATTAAATCAATTGATTCGGTATTTTTTCGAACTTTCAAAGTATTAAAAGGTACTATGAAGGAACAGGTGTTCTGAATTAATTAATTCAGTTTATTTTTCAAAAATATTAAATATTATAGTTTATAGTATTGTAAAATACAATGGAGTTTTTTTGAAACATTAAAAAAAGAAATCTGTTTTGTCATTTATACGAAAAGGATTCTGATTATTAAGAACTCAACGGGACCTTCCCCCTCGAATTAAACAAAGAAAGAAGGGAGTCCCATTGAGTTCTTTCTTATTCTTTGATGTCTACAAGACAATTCATCCGATTATTACAGGGATGAACCTAATCCGGAATATGAACCATAAAAGAAAACGCCTAGTAAACCGATCACAAGAGTACCAGTTACAGTACCTATTATCCAAAGAGGAACCCTTCCAGTAGTATCGGCCATTTGACCTACTTCCCTCCACATTTCATTAAATGGTCATGCTAGAGACATAAACAGTCATAGATAATTATGAGATGAAATCCTTCCGAATGGGTTAAGAGAATTCCTAGAATTTTTATGCTATTTTTTTTAATTGAAGAAATAATTGGAAAATAAAACAGCAAGTACAAAAATGAGTAATAACCCCCAGTAGAGACTGGTACGATTTAATTCAACATTTTGTTCGTTTGGGTTTGATTGTGTCATAGCTCTATAATTTGGATTAGGTTTATCGTTGGATGAACTGCATTGCTGATATTGATCCTAAAAAAGAAACGGTAGGTACAGCTAGTCCGTGAATAGCCAACCAGCGCACTGTAAAAATTGGATAGGTTTGATCTATAGTCATTGGGGCCTCCTAAAAGGATCTACTAAATTCATCGAGTTGTTCCAAAGAATCAAAACGGCCAGTTATTAAGGGAATTCCTTGTCGGCTCTCTGTGAAATATTCGTTTGGCCGAGGGCTTCCAAACACATCGTAAGCTAAGCCCGTGCTGACGAATAACCAACCCGCAATGAATAGGGAAGGTAT
>JBBPFP010000083.1:93510-96010 GCA_037974795.1 Kaempferia galanga
TCATTTTAAATTGAGGTGATTGAATTTGCACCAATAGAAACCATAAATTTCATACACAATAGGGGAAGATTTTTTGATTTTTCTTTTTAGATTTCATTTCGATAGTGAATAGAATTCTTCCATTTTATCCTATTCATTGATACGGTAAAAATGGTTTTCTTTCTTTTGTCCCAGCCCATGATCTTAACGAGTCACACATACACCCTAGTACATGTTCCTCGACGCTGAGGGCATCCCCCGAGCGCGGGGGATTTCGTAACATTTCTGATTGGCTGTCTTGTTTTTCTAATAAGTTGTTTAATAGTTGGCATGTTGAATCATATACATAATGGGTTGGTTTAGATCGATCCTAACCAGATAATTCTTAATTTTTTCAATATAAAATTCGGGGTAAGAAGCTAAGATAAAATCGAAAATCGCGGATTTACGAGAAATTCATACTATTTTCAGCAATTGCTAGACTGCTACAAGATCAACAATTCCATAAGCTTGGGCTTCTGTTGCTGACATAAAAGCATCTCTTTCCATGTCTTCGGATACAACCCATAAAGGTTTGCCCGTTCTTTGTACATAAACCCTTGTGAGGGTTTCGCGCAGTTTCAGCAGTTCTTCCGCTTCCAGGATAAATTCTCCCGTTTGTGCTTCATAAAAAGAAGTAGCAGGTTGATGAATCATTACCCTGATGATATAACAGAATAAAAAGTTCTTCTATCTTGCATGATGAAGAGAAAAGAAAAATAAAGGATAACAAGAAAAAAATTGAATTGAACAACCGTACGGGCATCTTTTGTGCATTGCATACGGCTCTACAATAACATTGACCCTTAACCTTCCATTGAAGAAATAAAAAAATAGGATTTATCAAACCCAGATCGGTAAATGATCAAATTACCACCCTTCATTTTGTAAGAGTTAAAAAATACTATGATGGTTCCGTTGCATAATAATGTATTTTTATTTATAATGTATTTTATCTATTTTGTTTGTGATTCAGCAATCCCAAAGTTTCTTTTTGATCGGATCAAATAAAAAGTAAAGAAAAAGAATTCTTTTTCATACTATTCCATAATATAAATTATGGGTTCTGCGGTATAAAAATAAAAAGTTTGTGACGCTAAACTCGACTTCCAATAGATAAGAAAAAATTGGAAATATCCTTTAGCTCATACTACTCTCTCGATACATAATCAAATTTTTTTTTTGAAAAAAAAAAAGTTCTCATATCGAATTCAAAGTGCCATGCTATTATTACTTAATATTCATATCGCGAAGGCATAGTCTTTTTTTTTCTCAAAAAACCTCATTGGCGCCAAGCGTGAGGGAATGCTATACGTTTAGTAATTTCTCCTCCAACCAAGATAAGGGATCCCATTGAGGCAGCTAATCCCATACAAATTGTATGTACATCTGGTTGTACAAATTGCATAGTATCATAAATAGATATTCCAGATATTACCCATCCACCAGGAGAGTTTATAAACAAATAGAGATCTTTGGTATCATCCTCGATACTGAGAAATACCATAAGACCAATAAGTTGATTGGAGATCTCGCTATCAACTTCTTGGCCTAAAAAAAGTACTCTTTCTCGATAAAGTCGGTTGATTAGGGTAAAATTCTATCCCTTCGGAACCGTACATGCACCTTTTGGCGCATACGGTTCAAAATAATTTTGAAGAATCAATATGGAGATTCCAATTCGCCTTCTGTTCTCATAGTAAGCTCTTTCTAACTTATAATGAAAGGGGCCTTTCCGCGATTTTTCAATAAAAATATTTTACTCCTTTATTTATACGTATAATATAAAAAAAGGGAATTCATTAAGTTTATCCTATCGAATTAACTTTTCATTGATGTATTGTTTTATCGAGATCCTGTACAAATCACGATCTCATTTTCTTGTTCCTGAATGGGCCTCTTCAATCTTTTTAGGTTTATGCTCTACTCCGGGTAAAGATTCGCTCGATTTTTATTTGCACATATAGGACAAATGCTCCTTTTACCACTTCTTTTTGCTATGCTTTTCTTTTTTTAATTGATTTCATGCCTTTCGCCAAATATTTGATGGATGAGTCCATTTTACTCGATTAATTAACAGTTTGAGCTCCCACTCTTTATCTTTCTAAAAGAATAGAAATCAAATCATTTAGGATCCAAGTAGTTATTATATATATTTTGGGGGTTTATCTAAACGGAGCCTAAATACTTCATTTTATTAGTGCAACCAAGACAACCATAAATTCTATTAATTAAAAATAATTTAAAAAATAATCTGAATTTCCCCCAAAAAGGGAGTCTAATTGCACTTCACGCTCCAAAATTTGGATGATTCAACTAATCTTTTTTTTGGGCGAAACAGAGGTTATCTCGATCGAGGGAGAAAACGGGGAAATTCCGTATGACCCAATATATCTGACAAGTCGCACTATACGTCAACCCAAGATGCATCTTCGTCTCCAGGACTCCGAAAAGGGACTTTTGGAACACCAATAGGCATAAA
>JBBPFP010000083.1:103510-106010 GCA_037974795.1 Kaempferia galanga
AATTCGTCCCTGCCTACGGATTAATCGACATTTTTCACAAATTTTACGAACAGAAGCTCTTATTTTCATATTTATCATTCCTTACCTTAATTCTGAATTGACTTGTTGGAAGAAAATGGGTTTCTTGAAATTTTGAATCTCGAATAGTATTTCCCTGGAAAGAAATGTTCAACCGCCTAATCTCTCGAATCCTTGTTACGCAGTCGATAAATTATACGTCCTCGAGTTGAATCATAATGACTTACTTCAATTTTGACTCTATCTCCCGGTAGTATCCGGATAAAACTACGTCGGATCTTTCCTGAAACATAACCTAGAATTAGATCTTCATTATCTAAGCGAACCCGGAACATACCGTTGGGAAGTGATTCAGTAATTAAACCTTCATGAATCCATTTTTGCTCTTTCATTCCAGATAAAACTCCCTTGAAGTATTAACTAATGGAGAAGGAACAAGATTAGACAATCCGCTCTTTTTTTTTTTTTTGTATTTTTCACAAATAGGAAGTTTCAGATCCAATTCGGATATCAGAAGGATTACCATATATAACACAAAATTTCTCCGCCGATTCCTTGTAATCGAGCCTCTCGGTCTGTCATTATACCTCGAGAAGTAGAAAGAATTACAATTCCCATTCCGCCTAAAATTTTAGGAATTCGTTGATAGTTAGAATAGATTCGTAAACCGGGTCGACTAATTCGTTTTAAATTTAATATATTTCTATAGTTCCTTTCCCTATTCCTTCTATGTCGCAGGGTTGCAACCAAAAAATATTTGTTGCTTTTTCGGTGTTTCCTGACATTTTCGATGAAACCTTCTCGTAAAAGTATTTTAACAATGTTTTCAGTGATATTAGTAGATGCTATTTGAACCACTCGTTTTCTATTCATGTGAGCATTTTGTATAGAGCTTATTATCTCAGCAATAGTGTCCCTACCCATGATGGAATAAAAATATTAATACCTCCAAATTTGAATCTAATCAACATGTTTTTTATGAATTTAAATTAGTAATTTGTTTTATAAATATGAAGTTTTAAAAGGTATATGCGTCAGACATGATCTACTAATTAATCTTAATCTATCTCTTTCCAATAGCTTACTATAGCTATATCACAGCCTCATTTTATAATACCTCAGGAGCCAATGAAACTATTTTAGTAAAATTTAACTGTCGCAATTCCCGAGCGATCGGACCAAAAACGCGAGTTCCTTTTGGATTTCCTTCTTGATCAATAACAACTGCAGCGTTATCATCATATCGAATTATCATACCGTTGTCACGTTTGAGTTCTTTAGGGGTACGTACAATTACAGCTCTGATCACTTCTGATCTTTCTAGGGTCATATTTGGCACTGCTTCTTTAATCACAGCAACAATAATGTCGCCAATATGTGCATATCGACGATTGCTAGCTCCTATGATTCGAATACACATCAATTTTCGAGCCCCACTATTATCCGCAACAGTCAAATAGGTTTGGGGTTGAATCATATCATTTTTTTTTTTATCTGTTCTTTCAATGCAAGGATCCAAGAAAAAAAAAAAAGAAATATTTTTTGTCAAAAACCTGCTATTTTTTCATTTCCAAGACCTATTTCTTTTGGTTTTACACCCTTATCCTCCCAAAATAATAAATTGAGTTCGTATAGATATTTTTGACGCCGCTATTGAAATAGCCTTTCTAGCTATATTTTCTGATACTCCACCCATTTCATAAAGTATTCGACCCGGTTTAACAACAGCAACCCAATATTCGGGGGATCCTTTCCCCGAACCCATACGTGTTTCTGCCGGTCTTATTGTAACTGGTTTGTCTGGAAATATACGTACCCATATTTTTCCACCACGACGTGCATTTCGGGTCATTCCTCGTCGACCTGCTTCTATTTGTCTAGATGTTATCCAAGCGGGTTCAAGTGCCTGAAGACCATATTTACCAAAACAAATACGATTACCTCGAAAAGATATTCCCTTCATTCGTCCTCTATGTTGTTTACGGAATCTAGTTCTTTTAGGGTTATAGTTGATGGTTGTTTCTAAATTCCATCTCTACTACAGAACTGGACATGAGAGTTTCTTCTCATCCAGCTCCTCGCGAATTATAGGATTCAAAATAGTTAATTTGAATTAAGATATATGTATTTAATTAATAATAGATAATCATTTGAATCGCGGGATTCTTTGAGATTTCATATAATCCATTAGTAAGTTGTATATCCTGTTTGGATATTTAATTCTACATATTAAACATATATGTTTTTTAGAATAGTCTTTTTTTTATTTCTCTTAATTATTATTATTGTTATTGATTTAATTATTGATAATGAAAATATTCTTACTTTAATATATATAACCTTCTATTGAATCTTTCATTTTTTTTTTTTTTACTTTTTTCATATTGAAAATTTATTAATCTAAAAAAGGTTTTCGCAGGCGAATATTCTTTATTTCAGTTGTAGGGTTAGCTCATGACTTCTCAGAATAGATGAATTGGTT
>JBBPFP010000083.1:115729-133131 GCA_037974795.1 Kaempferia galanga
AGTTCTTTGAATAAACTTAGACTCGAAACAAGGACTCGATTGTGTAAAAAGCCTTCGAGAAAAGGATACTTATCGACTAAAGATAAATGATTGAAAAAGAAAAATGATTGAAATTGATACACAAGAAAAATAAACGAAAAGGTAAGAAGAAATGCGGCCCCGACCCGGATATTTCATACCTTCGCCTAGAAGGAAAATCATAACTCCAATCGAGTTGGTAATTCCATCAATTACTCGTCTATCTAACAAATCAGTTAATTGAGCGAATCCTTTTATTGCCCCAGTAAACACTCGCCCATAAAAATGATCTATATAAGCACGATTATCTGACCAATCATATAGCACGTTTAAAATTTGGTCCCAAAAGTTTCTCTTCGGACCTGTTTTAACAAATGAATTAATTAAGTCAAAATTTTTGAAAGAGGAATAAATGGGCTTATATAAAAAGGACGCTAGAATGATCCCGAAATAAGCTATGCTGACTGAAAAAATTGCATCTTTGAAAAATTCATACCAATCCATCGAATCCTTTGACTTTTGATGTAAAAGGTTAATAGACGGAGCTAACCATTTTGATAATATATCCAAATCTGTTCCTTCTTGATTAAAAGGAATTCCTAGAGAACCTACAAACAAGGTAAATAGGACTAATACAAGTAAAGGAAATAACATAGTATTGTCCGATTCATAAGGATAGGAAAAAGGCTTTTTATTTTCAAAATCAACAATATTAATAAAAGGCCGTCCCTTATTATTTTTTCTTACATTCTCATCGCTTCGATATGTCTTTTTGGAAAAAAAAGAAAAACTTTCATTATTATTCATTTTTAATAAACGAAAATTCTTATTAATTCTTTTTGAACATCCCTTGCCCCATATAGATATTGAATAGAAAGAGGTATTTTGCTTGCCACTGTAATTTTGAAACTGAATGTTTAAATGGCCTTCAAAAGTAAGTAAATAGATCCGAAACATATAAAATGCGGTTAATCCTGCTGTGGCCCAAGCTATTATTGCGAAAATCGGCGAATACAACCAAGTATCATTAAGAATTTCATCTTTTGACCAAAAACAAGCAAGTGGCGGAATACCACAAAGAGAAAGTGTACCTAATAAAAAAGAGGTTTTAGTAATCGGTACATGTTTTGTTAAACCGCCCATAAGAACCATATTCTGACTTTTATCCGGAGAATAGCCAACAAGAGTTTCCATTGAATGAATAACAGATCCAGATCCTAAAAACAATAATGCTTTAGAATAAGCATGAGTAATCAAATGAAATAAAGCACTTCGATAAGACCCCATTCCTAGAGCTAACATCATATAACCCAATTGAGACATTGTCGAATAGGCTAAAGCCCTTTTAATGTCCTTTTGAGCAAGAGCTAAAGTAGCTCCTAATAATACTGTGATTATGCCTATCAACGAGATGAAATTCATTATATAAGGTATAACTATGAAAAGAGGAAGAAGACGAGCTACAAGAAAAATCCCCGCTGCTACCATAGTAGCAGCATGTATAAGAGCCGAAATAGGAGTAGGTCCCTCCATAGCATCCGGTAACCATATATGAAGGGGAAATTGTGCAGATTTAGCAATTGCGCCGGCAAATAATAGAGCAGCACACAAAGTAACAAATGGAGAATTGACTTCATTATTATAAATCAAGTTATTGAATATTTCGAATAAATCCCGAAATTCAAAACTACCTGTTATCCAATAAAAACCTAAAATTCCTAATAATAAACCAAAATCCCCTACACGATTAGTTACAAACGCTTTTTGACAAGCATTTGCCGCAGGAGGTCGTGTGAACCAAAACCCTATTAATAGATAGGAACACATTCCAACTAATTCCCAAAAAATATAAATTTGTATCAAATTCGAACTAGTAACTAATCCGAACATAGAAGTACTGAAAAAACTCAGATAAGCAAAAAATCTCAAGTATCCTTGATCGTGAGCCATATAATTATCACTATAAATAAGAACCATAATTCCAACAGTAGTGATTAACATTAACATAATAGAAGTAAGTGGATCGATCAAGTAGCCGAATTCTAAAGAAAAATCATTATCGAGGGTCCAAGACCATACATATTGATAGATAGAACTGCTATTTATTTGCAGAATAGACAGGTTAGTTGAAAAAAGCATGACCATGCTTAACACTAAAATACTCGGAAAGGCCCACATACGACGAAGATTTTTTGTTGCTGTCGGAAAAAGAAGAAGTCCCACTCCTATTAACATAGAAACTGGAAGTGGAGCGAAAGGTATGATCCACGCATATTGATATGTCTGTTCCATAAAAAAACCTGTTGAATTCTTAATTAATATTAATTGTTTCCGACTCATCGGACTTTAGACAGGAGTCAATAAAAAATGAAGATATGCACTAACTTAAACTAACTGAAATCGAATTTTTGAATTTTAATTTCTTTCTGACTTTCGGCTAAATACTTCAAATATTCAAATCAAGATGTTACAATTGGTCAAATCATATGAAACAAAGAGATTAATTACGAGTATCCTTCGAATTTGAAAATTCAAGTTAAATTGGACCTATTTTTCCCCAGTTTGACAAGTTACTAAAAATAGAAAACTTTTCTATTTTTAGTAATATTTTATGTGGTTTTGCCATATCTTTCACCTCTCTTATGCATTCTTTTGAATTTTTAGAAAAGAAGAATATTCTCTAGAAAAGAAATACAGAATGAATTAGAAAAGAACAGATTTTTTTAAACAATAGATGTCTTTCACATCCAGCTCGACCAATGAGTAATCTCTTAATTTTTAATTTAAATGGCAGTTCCAAAAAAACGTACTTCTGCATCAAAAAAGCGTATTCGTAAAAATTTTTGGAAGGGGGGTGGATCTCGGGCAGCGTTAAAAGCGGTTTCCTTAGGCAAATCTCTTTCTACTGGGAATTCAAAAAGCTTTTTTGTGCGAAAAAGAAGTAAAAAAAGTAATAAAACATAACACCTTGGAATAATTTGAATCGGCTTGACTCAAAAATTGACTCATTTGATTTCGAAAATCAAATTCCCGATTTCCATTCCCTGTTGAGTTAATCAATAGGAGATGGAAATCGTTCCGCTGTTAGAATAGGTATAACAAGAACTCTTCTCTTTCCCTTACAGAATTCGAAAAACAAAAAGAATTCTTTCTTTTTGTTGACAAAAAAACAGAAGATACTCCATTTTCTTTTTAGTCTATTTTCTCATTTCCAAGTTGGGGAGTATTATTTTACCCATCAACCTATTTGTTATGATAATCGAATTTTCTGTTTTCTATAGATCCAGTTTTTCTCTATAGAAGGGCGGATCGAAAATCTCTCGTTACTAAAATCATTGAAACTAATTGATTAAAATTCTAAACCTTTTTGTACAACTTTCTTATTTTTGGATTGTCTCTGAATTCCTGTGTAGATCCCAATATACCTCTCGCCATCAATCCAGGCAAAAGGACTTAGTGAAGAGATTCTGAATAAATATGTGTCAATGATCAAATTGATTTTTGGGTTTCACTTTTTGAACTCCAATAAATCAAAAATAGTTCATTAAAATAAAAAGGTTTTTTTTGGGGGGGGTTCGATCCCTTAATTCATAATAGGACGATCTCGTTTTACAAGAGTTCAAGTCAAAGAGAGTATAAAATACATAATAAAACTAAGACTCTAAACTAAAATAATGAACCTTCAAATACCTATTTGAACGAATTTTTATTCATCAATTTGAATCTTTCCGAAAAAATATTGCACCCAATTGAATTCTTAAATCTAGACGATTCCTTATTCATAGTCTATTATGAGTTTAAGTGAAGCCGCTATGGTGAAATTGGTAGACACGCTGCTCTTAGGAAGCAGTGCTAGAGCATCTCGGTTCGAGTCCGAGTGGCGGCATATCATCTCCTAAAAAAAGGAAATAGATCCTATAATAAATTCAATTCCCAATTTCGATTTTCTAATTAAATTAAGGGACTCTTTTTTTATGATATTTTCAATCTTAGAACATATATTAACTCATGTGTCTTTTTCGATCATTTCAATTCGAATTACAATTCATTTGATAAGTTTTTTAGTCGATGAAATGGTAAAACTATATGATTCATCCGAAAAGGGCATGATAATGACTTTTTTTTGTATAACAGGATTATTAATTACTCGTTGGATTTATTCGGGACATTTTCCACTGAGTGATTTATATGAATCGTTAATCTTTCTTTCATGGAGTTTTTCGCTTATTCATCTAGTTCCGTATTTCAAAAAAAATCAAAATCTTCTAAGCACAATAATTGGCCCAAGTGCTATTTTTACACAGGGCTTTGCTACTTCGGGTCTTGTAACTGAAGTACACAAATCCACAATATTAGTCCCCGCCCTTCAATCCGAGTGGCTAATAATGCACGTAAGTATGATGATATTAGGGTATGCGGCCCTTTTATGTGGATCATTATTATCAGTATCACTTCTAGTCATTACAGTTCGAAAAAAGAAAAAGTTTTTTGCTACGAGTAATCGTGTAGTAAATTTCAACGAGTCATTTTTCTTTGGTGAAATGGAATACGTGAATCACCGAAGTACTGGTTTCCAAAATCCTTCTTTTTTTTCGCCAAAAAATTATTACAGGTCCCAATTGATTCAACAATTGGATTATTGGAGTTATCGGGTTATTAGTCTAGGATTTATCTTTTTAACCATAGGAATTCTTTCTGGAGCAGTATGGGCTAACGAGGCGTGGGGATCCTATTGGAGTTGGGACCCAAAAGAAACTTGGGCTTTTATTACTTGGATCGTATTCGCGATTTATTTACATACTCGAACAAATAGAAAATGGAAGGGTACAAATTCGGCAATTGTGGCGTCTATTGGATTTCTTATAATTTGGATATGCTATTTTGGCGTCAATCTATTAGGAATAGGACTACACAGTTATGGTTCATTTCCCTTTTCATCTAATTGAATATTGAATTCAAAAGGGGGGTTCTTACGAATAGGAATAGAAAAGTGTACAGCGCATATCAGATAAAAAACTTTGCGTGAACTGGCGAGAACCCGGCGAATGAAATGTTGTAGCGATTCGCCGGGTTCTCGCCAGTTCAAAGTCATTTTTTTACTTAACGTAAGAGAAGAAAAAGCCTTCTTTTTGTGATTGTACAACGAACATTAAATGATGACATCTTTTTCTTTTTTTATTCATAAAAACGATCTATAAAAAGAATTCGATAGAATAACTTCAACCTTTTCAACTGATAGTGAAAGAACGAAATCTGGGTACATACCAATACCTAGTACGGGTAAAAAAATAGAGATCGAAAGAAATAACTCTCGTGGTCCAGAATCCAAAAAAGAAGAATTTGGAACATTAAATATCTTGTATCCATAGAACATCTGGCGTAACATAGATAATAAATAAATAGGAGTTAATATCATTCCAATTGCCATTACAAAAGCAATTAGGAGTTTTGTCATTAAAAGATATTTTTGACTAGTAATTAGTCCAAAAAAGACTATTAATTCGGCAACAAAACCACTCATACCTGGTAATGCAAGGGAGGCCATCGAAAAGCTACTGAACATCGTGAATATTTTTGGCATTGGGATAGCTATTCCACCCATTTCGTCAAGATAAAGAAGACGTATTCTATCATAAGTCGTTCCAGCCAAGAAAAAAAGTGCAGCACCAATAAATCCATGAGAGATTATTTGTAAAAGGGCTCCGTTGAGCCCCATATCAGTGATAGAACCAATTCCTATAATTATGAAACCCATATGAGATACAGAGGAATAGGCTATTCTTTTTTTTAAATTACGTTGACCGAGAGATGTTAAAGCTGCATAGATTATTTGCATTGCGCCTACTATCATCAACCAAGGAGAAAATATAGAATGGGCATGAGGGAATAATTCCATATTGATCCGAACTAATCCATACACTCCCATTTTTAATAAGATTCCGGCTAGAAGCATACAAGTACTATAATGCGCTTCTCCGTGGGTATCGGGTAACCATGTATGTAGGGGTATGATTGGCAATTTGACAGCAAAAGCAATAAAAAATCCAATATATAAGATTATTTCCAAGGCCAAAGGATAGGACTGATTGGCTAATATTTCCAAATTTAATGTCGGTTCAGTAGAACCATATAAAGCGATACCCAGAACGCCTATTAAAAGAAAAACAGAACCTCCCGCCGTGTACAAAATAAATTTTGTAGCTGAGTACAGACGTTTTTTTCCCCCCCACATGGATACAAGTAGATAAACGGGAATTAATTCTAACTCCCACATGAGGAAAAAAAGTAAAAGGTCCCGAGAAGAAAATAATCCTATTTGCCCGCTGTACATTGCTAACATCAGGAAATGAAATAATCGCGAATCCCGAGTAACTGGCCAAGCCGCTAAAGTGGCTAAAGTAGTGATGAATCCCGTGAGTAAAATGGGGCCTATAGAGAGTCCATCTATTCCCAATCTCCAATGGAAATCAAAAAAATCGATCCATTTATAATCCTCTACTAGTTGTATTAATGGATCATCCGATTGGAAATGATAACAGAATGCATAAGTCGTTAGAAGAAGTTCTAAGATAGATATACATATAGTATACCACCGGATTACTCTATTTCCTCTATGTGGAAGAAATAAAATTAAGGAACCCGCGAATATCGGCAAAATTACAATTATGGTTAAGAGAGGAAAATGATTCGTGATAAAGACAAGATACACTTGGGCCAGCAAAGTTCGTGCTCAAAATAGTGAAATTTGAGCACGGACCTTGTCGGTAAAAAAAAGAGAATGGATTCAAGTAGAGTTTTCTAGAACGTATCAATAAGCTAGACCCATACTGCGAGTTGTTTCATGCCATAAATAAACTCGAACACTCAAGAAATCCGTTGGACAGGCCGATTCACATCTCTTACAACCAACACAGTCCTCGGTCCTTGGAGCAGAAGCGATTTGTTTAGCTTTACACCCGTCCCAGGGTATCATTTCTAATACATCGGTGGGGCACGCTCGGACACATTGAGTACATCCTATACATGTATCATAAATCTTTACTGAATGGGACATTGGATCTATACATTTTTGAACGTCATAAATTTTCGGTCTAGTAAACTAACTTATAACCGAATCCTATATTTAGATACCAGACGAATCAATGAATGATCAGAATCAATCTACTTCCAAATTGTTTTATGAGCGAGGGCCAAAATACTTTGATTTCTTCTATTTTTGCAACCAAGATCAGACCCTACCTACTAATTTGAATGAATTTATGAATATTCCCACTCCCATTTCCATTTATATGATTCAACCTATTTATTCAACAAATTGGATTGGTTAATACGAGTTGATTTTCTATTACGATAAATTGATGAAACAATAGCCGGGCCAATAGCTGCTTCAGCGGCTGCAATAGCTATAACAAAAATGGAGAAAATGTCTCCTCTTAATTGACGATTATCAAAAATATCAGAAAATGTGACAAAATTGATATTAACTGAATTGAATATAAGTTCAAGACACATAAGGGCTCTAACCATATTTCGACTTGTGATCAATCCATAGATCCCAATCGAAAATAAATAGGCACTCAAAACAAGTATATGTTCGAGCATCATTACCCAACTCCTTATCAATCTTGATTCATTTCAATCTGAACAATAATTGAATCGATTCTAACAAGTATGGAACAAAACAAGAAAATAGGTTAGTAATAGATCGATAAAAAGAAAAATTCTATCGATTCTATTTTAGACAGAAATTCCAATTAAAGGATTATAACATTCCTTTTCTATTGATTCTATTTGAATTACTCGTTTTAATAAAGATTTATTATTGACGAGCTATAGCAATTGCACCTATTAAAGCAACTAAAAGAATTATTGAAATGAGTTCAAATGGAAGAAAAAAATCGGTTGATAAATGAATTCCAATTTGTTGACTGTTACTTATCAAATCTTGCTCTAGAATCTGATTTGATTTTGTAGTCCAACTGATCGCATACCAAGACGTATCTGGAATAGTAGTAATTAGCGAAATAAAAAGACTTGTACAAACCAGTGAAGTAACTCCATCCCCAACGGTCCAAAGATGAAAATCTTTGTAATATTCTGAATCATTCATGAACATCACAGCAAAAATGATTAAAACATTTATAGCTCCTACATAAATAAGGAGCTGCGCAGCAGCTACAAAATAGGAGTTCGATAGAATATAGAATAAGGATATACAAAAAAAAACCAATCCCAATGAAAAGGCCGAATAAATTGGATTCGGAAGTAATACTACTGCCAGACTTCCGAATATAAGACCCAATCCCAGAAAGACTAAAAGAAAATCGTGCATTGGTCCAGGTAAATCCATTTGATTTTATCGAAAAATAAATCGAAATATTTCATGCCTTTGTTGACCTAACCAGGAAAAAGAAGTTATCCTAAAAACTAAAAAATAGGATACGTCTGAATTGAATGAAATTCGAATGGGGGTAGTGTGGATTGATGTAGATACAGTTATTGGACTACTCTTATTCTCGAAAGCAGGGGTTGAAACTCTATATTTTGAAATCATTATTCGAATAGGAATCGACTTTCAATCAAAATGAAGCCATGATTCTCCCCACCCCACCATATTGAGCAAGCAAAAACCCCATCCCTTTAGATCCAAAAGCTTTTTTGAATTTGTCAATGTTTTTTGAATCAAGGGTTTTATACATTTTTTATTTGAGGTGAATTCGAAGAAATTGTTCGAATTGTGTAATCGTCAATTATTGACACCGGTAATCGACCTAAAGCAATTTGATTATAATTCAATTCGTGACGATCATAAGTAGAAAGTTCATATTCTTCAGTCATTGATAAACAATTTGTTGGACAATACTCAACACAATTACCACAAAATATACAGATTCCAAAATCAATGCTGTAATTAAGTAATCGTTTCTTTCGAATATCAGTTTCCAATTTCCAATCAACAACGGGTAGGTCTATAGGACATACACGAACACATACTTCACAAGCAATGCATTTATCGAATTCAAAGTGGATTCGGCCTCGGAAGCGTTCTGATGTGATCAATTTTTCGTAGGGATATTGAATAGTTACAGGTAAACGATTCGCGTGGGACAAGGTAATCAGGAAACCTTGACCAATGTACCTGGACGCTCGTATTGTTTGTTGACCTGAATTCAAGAAGTGAGTTAGCATAGGGAACATATCTGAATATCTATAAATAATTGGACTTGTTTCTTTCTCTTGTTTGAGACAAGTTGTGAAGATAGAATATTCGATTCCTTTACAGTGAAAGAAGTTGGGACGAGGTTGTTAATAATAGATTACCTAGAGAAATAGGTAAAAGAAATTTCCATCCAAGATTTAATAGTTGGTCCATTCTCAGTCTCGGTAAAGTCCATCTTGTTGCAATAGAAATGAACAAGAACAAATAAGTCTTAGCTAATGTAATAAAGATACCGATTGTTGTTCCAAAAACTTGACCTCTTTTAGTTATGTCAAAAAGCTCAGGAACGGATATGTATGGAATCGAAAAATTCCAACCCCCCAAGTAAAGAACTGTTACAAATAATGAAGAAACTAGTAGATTTAGATACGAAGCAACGTAAAATAAACCAAATTTGATACCGGAATATTCGGTTTGATAACCTGCTACTAATTCTTCTTCTGCTTCTGGTAAATCAAAAGGTAATCTCTCACACTCGGCTAGAGAAGAAATTAGAAAAACGATAAACCCTATAGGTTGACGCCACAAATTCCATCCCCAAAAACCATATTTTGACTGCGCTTCAACTATATCAACTGTACTTGAACTGTTAGATAATCATAGTCGACGATAACATCACGGTTTCCGTCGCTATTCCAGAACCGTACATGAGATTTTCAACTCATACGGCTCCTCATAGGTCAAAAATAAATCTAAGGACCTTTCAACATTATTTATATTGATGTAGGATCGATAGAGAGTCAAACTCTGATCCTAAGACCTATAATCTAATTAGACCAATGGAATTCTGTCTGCTAGATTTATAAGAAAAAGTGCTTCTGAATTGATCTCATCTTTTAAGAATTTTCATTTTTCTTTGTTCATTAATAACTTTATCCTTGAATAAAAAAGACTTTTTAGAGGAATATCACATAGATATTTCAACCTACCACTTTCGATTACGAAAAAGAATTAGACATTGCATAAGAAGGATTGTCCTTCTCTTTATAAAATGAAATAGTTTTGAATCAAAAAAGATCTCTTTTTGCAATTCTAGTCTTTCGATTTTATTTCATTCCTATTCTCCTTTCTCAGGAAAAGGGACATTAGCCAAAGTAAAAGATTTCTTCGTTCTTGATAGTTATTTACTTAATTGGTGGATAGGAATAGACTCTGGATCGAAATCGTGGGGAGTACTTCTTAATCATTTCTACCAACTTAAAGCCCCAATTCGAATTACTTTTCTATAAAGAACTATCCTATTGGATAATTTACAGAATCTCCATTACTAATCCTTTGTGTATCTTGGTCTTCCTAACCATCCACTCATTTTTGAATCTCTTATTAGGGTATCTATGGAAATAGATAGTAGAAACCCGATCCAGTTGATCTTTTGAACCCGCTTCAAGATCACTAATCAACCAATCTTGGGGTAAACAGTCTCGATTGCTTGTGTTTACTTTCACTTAATTCTTGTACATAGGAAATGAGATTGAATTCCTTTCACAGCAAATTTTCAAGCCGTTTTATTTCACTCATATAACTATCTGGTTTAGTTCATCAACCCCAATAAAGAATTCAACTCATTTCACTTTCTTGCTAGAAAGAAAAGAAATAGGGGAAATTTTATGTCTCATCGAATCGCACGTAGAGATATTGCTAATACACATAGAGTTAATGGTATTTCATAACTGATTGATTGAGCAGCCGCCCTTAATCCACCTAAAAAGGAATATTTATTATTTGATCCATATCCCGACATAAGAAGTCCAAGGGGAGCAAGACTTGAAACGGCGATCCATAAAAAAACACCAATACTAAGATCGGCCAGAATAAAGCGATAGCTAAAAGGAATTACTGAATAACTTAGTAAAATGGATATGACTGCTACGGATGGCCCGATACTGAATAAACGCGTATCTCCTCTAGATGGAAGAAGGTTTTCTTTGAACAGCAGTTTTGTACCATCTGCTAGAGCTTGAAGAATTCCCAAAGGCCCGGCGTATTCGGGTCCAATACGTTGTTGTATCCCTGCCGATATTTCTCTTTCTAACCAAACAATTACTAGTACACCTAGTGTGATTCCTAATAGAAGAATGAAAATAGGGACAAGCATCCATATGATCCCATAGACTTCTTTTAAGGATTCCAATCTGGAAAAAGAATTGATAGCTTGTATTTCTGTTGTCTCAATTATCATTTCAACGATCAACCTCTCCCATAATGATATCTATGCTACCTAGTATTGTCATAATATCAGCCAATTTCATCCTTTTAACTAACTGAGGAAGAATTTGCAAGTTGATAAAACCCGGCGGTCGAATTTTCCATCTCCAAGGAAAAATACTCTGATCTCCTATCAGAAAAATTCCCAATTCTCCTTTTGGTGCTTCGACTCTTACATAAAGTTCTTGCTTGGACAGTTCAAAAGTTGGAGAAGGTTTTTTACTAATAAATCGATATTCAAAATCATTCCATTCGGGGTCTTTTATTCTATCAAAGCGTCGGGTTTCTAAATTTTCATAAGGGCCCCCTGGAATTCCTTCTAGAGCCTGTTGGATAATTTTTATGGATTCTGTCATTTCACTGATTCGTACTAAATACCGAGCTAACGAATCCCCTTCTTTTTGCCATTGAATCTCCCAATCAAATTCGTCGTAACACTCATAACGATCAACTTTACGAAGATCCCACTCTATTCCGGAAGCTCGTAGCATTGGCCCTGATAAACCCCAATTTAGTGCTTCTTCTGCGCCAATAATGCCTATGCCTTCAACTCGTTCTAAAAAAATAGGATTCCGTGTAATAAGCTTTTGGTATTCAGTAACCCCGGTTAAAAAATAATCGCAAAAATCCAAACATTTATCTATCCAGCCATGAGGTAGATCAGCAGCGACTCCGCCGATACGAAAATAATTATGCATCATGCGCATACCGGTAGCAGCTTCGAATAGGTCATATATCAATTCTCGTTCTCGAAAAATATAGAAGAAAGGGGTCTGTGCCCCAATATCTGCCATAAAAGGGCCAAGCCATAACAAATGAGAAGCAATACGACTCAACTCCAACATAATAGTTCTGATATAGCTAGCTCTTTTAGGTACTTGAATATTACCTAACTGTTCAGGTCCATTTACGGTTATTGCTTCTGTGAACATAGTAGCTAAATAATCCCAACGCGTTACATAAGGCAAATACTGGATAATTGTTCGATTTTCCGCCAGTTTCTCCATCCCTCTATGTAAATAACCCAATATTGGTTCACAGTCAATAACATCTTCGCCCTCGAGAGTAACGATCAGTCGAAGAACACCATGCATTGATGGGTGGTGAGGGCCCATATTGACTATCATAAGGTCTTTTCTTGTAGTTGGTGCAATCATAAGTTTTTCCAGAGTCATTCTTCCATGCATTGCTGAAAGTAAAAAGAAGTTCATCCAAATTGAAACGACTAAGCTCAAATGGTATCGCGCTTCAAATTAACGAGTTTTTATCTCTCGAATATCCAACTCACCAATTAATTCTTTATAGCGTCTTCTATTTTTTTTTGACAAATAAGCCAGGAGTCGTTGACGTTTTCCCAAAATTTTTCGCAAACCTCTCTGAGATGAATAGTCTTTTTTGTGTAATTCCAAATGTGAAGTAAGTCTACTTATCTTAGTTGTGAAACTGAATACTTGAAATTCAACAGACCCTCTGTTTTCTTCGTTTTCTTTTGGAGAAATAACCGAAATGAATGAATTTTTTACCATAAAAAAAAGCCCCCTCCCTTTTTACAGATATGGATTTTACCGATCAGTAATAATAATGCCATTAATTTGAATGTGGTATATACAATAATCTAATCCGAATTTCTTTATGAACTCCTAATTTTAGGAATTAAAATCAATCCATCCAATTGAAATGGATTTAGATAAGCATAGAAAAAGATTGGTCCAGTTTCGCATCGAACAATTTAGATCTAAAATGAAGAAGGTTTTGTTGATTCATTTCGAGATCTAATTGAGACATTATTCATTTCATATTGGATACTAGAATGAAATGTGAGACAATATATCTGATCTGTGTATTTGTTTGCTTTCATATACCCTATATTATATATAGGGTATAGGATATATAGAAAAAGTATATTATCGGGGAACTTTTAATGAACTTTTAATCGTGGATACATCTGTATCCTTAACATACTGAAACGACTACCATTATTCGTATCAAACCAATAACGATTCATACAAGCTAAATCTTCTAATCGATAATTAGGCCAAAGAAAGAGCTTCAATCTCATTAATTGATTTTTTGCTCTATCAAGATGATTATTTTTATGTGAAACTTGTCTGCTGTTTTTTACGTCCTTTCCGTTCCAAACTACTGGATTTCTATCTCCATCATTTCTATTCTTTGAATTGAAACAAATTAGAATTCTCAATTTTCTACGATGTCTAAACGATAAAATCGTTTCAGGAACAACCAAATCAAAAAGATGTCTAAACGGTTTTATCGTTTCAGGAACAACCAATTCCAAAGTTCTTCTTAGAGGTATTGAAAACATCTTCTTAAAAACATATCTTCGAATCATGTTATCGAATAGGTCCTGATCGAATTGCCTTATCTTATAAAAAGACCAACTAAATGAAATACCTAGGGTTTGATACAGAATCAATTCTCCATCTTTCTTTCCAGACAGACGAAGCGGCTTTAAGCTCAATATGCCGCTGTCCAACAAGTTTACTCTTGCATCATACCGCGAAAATATATTCTTAGTCACACCTGTTGTCGTTTGCATTGACCTTAAAAATAAAAGGAGTTTGCTTGGATCTAATAGTCTAAGCATGATACAGGATAGCCTCAGATTACGTTCCAGTCTTTCATACAAAAACTCCTCGCATTCGCGTTGAACAAGAAAAAAACATTCCAGCATCGCTTCCAATTGGGAGTACTTCAGTTTATGTTTTTTTTTATTTTCCGCCTTTTTAACATTTGTTTCAATCTCTTCTTGTGATATGAAAATCGGTTTAATTTGTTTTTGTTCGTATTCTTTTTGTCTTATTTGTATTGTTTTTGTTGTTCCTTGGTAGACGAGTTCTTCTTCTTCCCAAGACACTTCATCTTCATCGATCTGTTCAATACTAGTAAATAATTCGCTTGGTATAAACCAAGTTTCCTTTTTATATTCCTTAGAAAGGAATCTATATCTTGGGAACGGCAAACGTTCCTCCTTCGGATGCTTTTTTATTATTGAATTCATTCCCATCCAATAATTCATTCCCATCCAATCCAAAACCCGCTTGTAGGAGTTTGGTGAATTGATTGTTGGAATCCTAAGATAAGATTTGAGATCCGAATTGAAAACTTCCCAATTAAAAAATTTTAAAGAGTTTCTTTCGTCTTCTGTTTTTTCCAGATATAGATATCGAGGATCGAATTTTCCTAAATAATTATTAAGAGGGAGGTCTCTCAGCCTATACAAAGGGTTTTCTTTAGGTGTCTTATAAGAAATCTCTTGATTCGTATTTCCTTGAAATGAGGATCTGTAAAAAAAACATGCTCTTTGATTTTCATAATTAAGAAATTTATATGATAAAAAGTCATATCTAGAGTATTTTTGAAATTTTTCTTTTTCATTAGATAATGAATCTACTTTAAATTGGTTTTTGGAATCCATTAATTGGTCTTTTTTCTTTGAATGCTGTTTTTTAAAAATTTTCTTTGAATGTCGTTTTCTTAAAATTTTATTTTTAGCTATACGACGCCAATTCACTTTATTTCGCCATTTTTCTGGTATGCATTTTTTTGGTATATTAATTAAACTAGACCATCTGATCTCAGATAAACCGTATTGATAATGGCCTCTTAACCAGTTTTTCCATTTATTCATTTCAGAACTTGGAAGTTTCTTAGCCCTCAATTTTGAATGAACCATTCCTTGGGTTTCAAAAGAATCCCTTATTTCAGGCTTAAGAAACGGGGGTATTTCTTGATATTGAAGAATAGATCTTAATTTATACGAGTTACTAACTTGGATTTGTGATAATTTGTAAAATACATATGCTTGTGATACGTAGGATAAGTCATACAAAATGTGTGAATTTTTTTTTCTATTCCTAATATTTTTTTCACTATTCTCAATATCATTTTGACTATACCTAATATTATCAAGTGACTTTTTTATAGTCGAAATAAACGGAACCGGATTTGGCTTATTGTTATTAGTTCCTTTTTGTTTTCTTTCAAAAAATTTATCAAAATTTATCATTTCAATGATAGATAAAAATCTATTTTTGTATATTCTTACAATGAATATTTTGAAAATTTTAAAAAGGGGGGGTAATTTAGAGATTAATTGAGGTTTTTGATCATTTATTGTTATTGTTGGACTTAGTTCTTGTCTCGCTTTTTTGACTCTTTCTAGTTCCTTTCGAGCTGTATTTATTCTATCAATCAGATCCTTCATTTTTTTTTCTTGCACAGAAGAATTTATCGAACTGGGAGATTCAATTTGATTAGATGATTTGTCAATTATCTGATTGATAATTATGGAATCTTTTTCTTCTTTAATTTCACTCGATTCATTTATTTTGACTTTTTTTAATCTATCAAATCTATCTAATTTTAATTTAAGGTTTGATAGAGAGGATGAAGCTATTTTTCTTATTTTTTTTGTTACTTTTGTTATTTTTATATATATTGTTACTATTTTTCGTATTATTTTCTCGCTAAAAACAATCAATTTTTTGTACCATTTTGTTCCTTCTTCTATAACTTTTGCAAGTACTTCTATTTTTTGTGCTTTTCCTATTAGCGTTTTTGAGATTATAACTAGTAACCCCTTCTTTTTTATTTCTTTCCTTGTTTTGTTAAATTTTTTAACAAGGGGTTTAAAAAAGAAAGATTCTTTTCGGGCCTCACCAAAAGGAAGTTGAGCTTCCCCTCCTAAAATTGTTAAAAAAGCCGAATCCTCTTTCGGATTTTTCTCACTCAACTCTCGGTTCTTATTGTGCCAAGGTCTCAGATGGAAAGGAAATACGATTTTTATCTGAAAACCCTCTGTGAACCAATCCGCGGGAAATTCTGTTTCGGATAATGGAACACCGGCATAGGTACATTTAACATAGGTCTCTTTTTTCAATTCGGCAAAGTCCTCAGACCATTCAGGACGTTGCAATAGGAGTATACGTACGATATTTTTCGCAGTGATGAGTGAAGGGAATAAAACAAATTTTCTCAAAAAACACTGAATTAGTAACAAGGAACCTCTTATTTCGTGCCCCTGTGGAAGGGTATCCCAGGCCAGTGCCATTTCCATTCGCATTTCTTCTAACTCTTTCTTCGTTCTTTTGTTTTTCGGTATTTTTTTCTTTATTTTTTTTTGCTCTTTTGTAGACTTTCCAATTTTTCTTTTCCTCATCAATTTTAATTGGCTAAGAATGAGTTCAAGCGAATCGCAGATTTGATAATAAAAACGAGAAAAGGGGATTTTTTTTGTTTTGTCCAAAAAAAGAGGGGAATGTGCGTTTATTTGATACCATTTAAAAATAATCATTTTACGCCTTTGAGACCGCATAGAACCTTTGATTAGATCTCGTCGGAAGTCTGCTCCTGCAGCAAAGTCCATGAAAACCATTTCGTATTTGAACGTGTCTTCTTCACTTAAATCCCGCCTCTTCTTGTCAACAAAAGTCATTACGTAACTTTTGCCTTTTCTTGAACGAATGCCATGATCTTCGGGTATCATTTGTGGAAAATCGCCGATTTCTTGTTCTTCCTCGTCGATTATTTGGTATTTCCATCGGGGGAGTTTTTTTCTGAAAGTCGTATTTTTTTCAGCATTCTGCAACAAAACGTTTCTGAAATCTTTTTTAAGGAATGGATTACTCTGATTGTCAAAAAGGTTTTTAAAAGATTCAAAAACTTCTGAACCGGGGTTATCATATCCATATTCGTTGTCATCCATAAAATCCTTAGTAGGCCATAGAAGAAAAAGAAAATGAATCAGGTCCATCTTGATTGCCCTATCTTCAGGCAAAAGCTTTTTTCTCAAATAGGATAGGTTTTCCGATAAAAGCTCGAGTGTTTTCGGATCTGATTTCTTGAAGAAAGGATCATATCCTGTCGATAAGTATCCTTTTCTCGAAGGCTTTTTACACAATCGAGTCCTTGTTTCGAGTCTAAGTTTATTCAAAGAACT
>JBBPFP010000084.1:3927-17964 GCA_037974795.1 Kaempferia galanga
AATATAGAATCTAAAAGGATAATGAAAGTTGTTCGTCTTTGAATCGGGTTGGACCTGAAGAAAAAAGAATTAAAATAAAAAAATAAAGTAAAAGTTCTATTTTTCGATAGATTGTGGGGCACCTCTTTCTTCTTTTCCTTCGAAATATTATGTTATGGGCAATTAAGCATCTTATTACTGGACTGAGTCCAATGAAAAAATAAAAAAGTAATTAGTATCAGACATCCGTTTTCCCTATAATCTTTTCTCTGTAGTGCATTTCTGCTCAGTGGTTTGTCCGTGATAGCAATCGGGTACTTTTTCAGTTCGCCACAAATAATCAATGTTTGGTTGTGTACGTGATTCTATTGGTTGTGTACGTGGTTCTACTATTGTATTCTGTGAAATAAATATCCATCATATCTTCAAAACACAACCGGAGGATGACAAATTTATTTTAAAGAAATTGCTTGAAAGCAATTCTTGACATCTCCTTTATTACACTCAGACTCAACAGTCAAAAGTATACACTCAGGCATAAAAGACAACATAATTTTTTAGCCAACTCAATCATCCTAAATAACTCTTCCTTCGTTATAGACCAACATATAATAAAATTCAATCTTTTATATCAACTTTGGCTAAAATATTAACCAGGAGGCGAGGGAGGGATCGGCTCAGGCTTCTTCCGTCCTCGTGTGTTTGGATCGAGGTGGCGGAGGAGCTACCTGTATCAAATTTTTAATTTAATTTTGTTGCATAACTATGTCAAATTTTAACTTAATTTTGTTTCTGCCGTCGTTCATTAAATTAATCTAAGAAAATTTCAAATATTATTAAATTACTATTATTAATATATTTTAATATTCATATGTTTGAATTTTAAATTTTGACATCTTTTAAAATTTTTAGCCATTGAATAATTCAGGCATGATTAGTGTGCAATTTACTCGAGGCATATGGATGTCTCAAATCATCTATAAAAGATTAAGAAAACTAAGATCAATTCTAGAATAGCATTTCAAACATCCGTTTGTAGTAAATCCAAAATGCATTGAAATAAATTAACATAATCTTTCTCAAATTGTTTTCCTTGTCAAATCGTTGTGTTTGACAAAGAATACAATAAACCCCTCCTAATAAGATAAACACGATCAGTAACGACAAAATGAAACCTTAATAAATTTAAATAGTTTAAATATAAAATATAATTCAACTCTAAAAGAATTTAAAATTTTATTTAGCATTGAAACCAATGAAAATAATATTAACTTTTAAATATTAAAAAAGCTAGATATTAGGCACACCAAAACAAATAAACAATGTCAGAATTTATAATTTTCCTGCTTTTAAAATAACAGAACAATAAAATGGAAACTAAAATAAGCTCTCAAACACCAAAGATGGTCCTTTAGATAGTTAAACGAGAAAATGTAAAAGGAGAATCTGTGGATGCTAGAGAATGCCTTTGCCATTGTAGTAATTCAAGCAATGGATTGTTGTTCGACTCTCTCTGCCGATAAAATTCACCAAAAAAACACATCAACAGCCTCTTACATCAGTCAAAAAAACACTTCGCAAAATGTTCTGTTTCTACATTGTTCGGAGCTGGAACTTGAGCATCCCTTTTATTCGGTTTCCATATGGCAAACTGATTCAAGTAGATGAAGCAGTGGCTGCTGTCTTGTGAACAAATGCCACGCCTTTCTCAATGCTAGCTTTCAACTCAGGTTTCAGTGCTTCCAGTGCCTTGGACTCGTACTCGCTCAGACCCTGAAGATCAGCTGATACAAAGGCTTCTATACCTTTCTGGCCGAGCTTAACTCTTGAAGCAAAGAAAGGCAGCTCAGTTAGCTCAGACTGAACAAAACTGCACTCATAGACATCCTCATCACCGTGAAGCGCTCGAAGGGAAGATTCTACAAATCGTGCAGCAGCATAGGCCATTGACAAGGTTGCAGATCCAGCGCCAGCTTTTGCCTCAACAACCTCTGTCCCAGCATTCTGTATTCTGACAGTCAGTTCTTTGATTTCTTCATCGCTGAATGTTACCATTGGCCTCGTCTTTGATAGCAACGGTAAGATGGTAATGCCAGCATGGCCTCCAACGACTGGCACATCCACATCGATAAGCTTTAGGTCCTTCTTTTGAGCAATGAAAGTGTTGGCTCTAACAACATCAAGGGTAGTGACACCAAAAAGCTTCCTGGGATTGTAGACACCCTTTTGCTTGAGCAGCTCGGCAGCTATTGGAATTGTTGAGTTAACTGGGTTGCTAATAATGTGGATGAAAGCGTCAGGGCAGTTGTCTGCAACAGCCTCAATCAGTGTCTTCACAATCCCAGCATTGATATTAAATAAGTCGTCACGACTCATGCCTGGCTTCCTCGGAACTCCAGCAGGGATCACCACCACATCTGCACCTTTCAGACAATTAGCCAATTCTGAAGGTCCAGTGAAATCCAAAACTTGAGAGGGAGTATTGCAATGGCTGAGATCAGCAGCAACTCCTTGAACATTTGCAATGTCATAGAGATGCAGTGCCGAGACCAAAGGAGACATCTTAATCAAAAGTCCTAGGGGTTGGCCAATCCCACCAGCAGCCCCAAGGACAGCCACCTTAAAAGACGCTTGCGGCTGAAGTTGACTTGAGAAAACCTGCTTTTCTTTGGGTTTGGAAACAACAGATGCCCAGAGAGATGAATTGCTAGCCTTGCCCAAAAAGGATGAATCAATTTGAACATTTGATGCAACCTTCAGACCTCTGACAGACTTTGAGCAACTCAAATTCAAGCCAAGAGTTTTAGAACTTGATTGCAAGCTAGCCTGAACACTAACTAATCCACCAGACAGTGTTGTAATTGCTGTGGATGCCATCTTATAAACAATCTATTATGATGATAATAAGTGGCATTAATCAAGAGTCAGTTAAAATCCAGATTTCTGTATGAGATTAACTGAAGTATGAGATTAACTGAATTAAGTTGTAGCTCACTTGAAAATGACAAGAAGCATACAAGATATCAAACATTATAAGGACAAAACAAAAGTACATGAAAAAACATTTATATCGAAACAAGGAGTATATAATAGAAAGATAAGAGAAATATTCTTACACTGGTGTAACAAGGGTTCCCGATTTCTAAAACATAAAATATCCATGCAGCACCTTCCAAATGCAACTATGTGCTAAAGAAAACTTGGTTTAGTGCTCATAACAAGAAGCAAAAAGTATGACACGGAAGGCTCAACAAATTAAAAAAAAAAAAATCTTAGGAACTTAGGACTCTCCAACGGACATAAAACGGATTCCTTGTATCATTTCCTTTTGTACTATAATTTATGATAACAATTATCAAAAACTTGTGTGGTGCAGGTTAACATCTAACATCTCAAACTTATATGATGAATAGAACAAAACCATGGCTTATGAAGATAAACTATATTTCAGTAAAAAAGGTCAGAAATTACCAAGTAACTTCCCATGTATTATTTTGACATAAAAGTATCTCAATGATGAAGGATTTTTCTGATTAAAAATGGCTGGGTTTGTATCATTAATTTTCTCAAGTAAAATAATAATTTAATAAATGTTAACTCATATGTACCAACAATATATCATATAAGTATCAATACACTCCGTGCAACTTTTAGTAATGGCAATCAAGTCCTAGGCATTTAACTGAGTTTGATTCAGGGTCCATATCACTACTTTTAGTAATTCAACAATTTAGAAACCAAAGTTACAGAATTTAAGTGGTTAAAACTATATATATATATGGGAATGGGAGCCTCCTTATTTCCTATTTGAGATTATTCTTTGCTTCTTTTAAGTCTTGTGTTGCACAAGCCACAACATCCAAGAAATCACTCCTAAGAGAAACTCTGGCAAATGAAGACTGTTCAAATCTAGCTTGCAATCAAATTCACTAGGTTTTTGCAACTTCTCTGCGAACTGCCCAACCCATTTCAAATTGCACTTGCCATTTTCTGAACCACAGATTGAATCATCGAAATGGTCCAAAACCACCAGCCTAGCCAAGCAATAGTGTCCAGAACAACTCTCGTGCTGAGCTCAGCAGTCTAAGCCCATGCCAGCAACACAAGGCTAGTGTATGTGAGAATCAGGCTACAAGGAGACAGGCTTTTTCTTTAAATTTATTCTGGTTTAACTTATCCAATGAGAATCACATACATGCAAGCAAATGTCTACAAAGGCATCTATAATATATAGGGGACAACTTCTATTCTTCTAAAACCACCCCGCCATACAAATATGATAATAAAGACCAAAAGGATAGGATTTACAAGTACTTAAAAAGATCAATGAAAAAATGGGACGAACGGCACCTTTCAGTTTAGACATCTAGTTACAAGTTTATTGGTAAATGTTACAGGTTTGTTGGTAAACAAAGGCTCCGGATATGTAAAGCAAGCCACATCCATTCTGCATACTTAACAGATAAAAAACAAAAAAACATAATACCTCCAAATCTTATTGGTAATCAGAGTAATGACGATGAAACCACACAGTTTAAAGATAGATTAGTTTTTTTTTTTTTTAGTTTAAAGATAGATTAGTTAAGTCAACTTGCAGAGATATGAAAAACAAAAAAAAAAAAAAAAATCAGGTGCTACACTTTACAGAATTAAAAGGAAATAATTGAAGAATTGGAAGCAAAGCGTTGTTGAACCAAGAAACTTGACAAACACTTCTTCATATAATTATATACAATTAATATCTTTCACAGCTGCAGCATTTAGAAGTAACTAGACGTCTATTTTTTTTTCTTTGATCAAGAAGAGACATTTTTTTTACTTCAAATTACAAACAAATACTTTCTACTTAGCAGTTTAAAAAAATGGCTCACTAATCCTTTACAACCAAAACAATATGGCTACGTTTTTTTTTCTACCTGAAAAATGAAAATGTCCAAACGTAGTTGTAAGGTGGAAAATGTTTAGCTAATAAAGGATGCAAATTTAAACAAAAAGGACGCACAATATTAAAAGAGACTCTTTCAAATATAACCAAATTAAAGCGGATCAAAACAAATTAAGATTAAAATTCTGTCCCTGATGTACTCGTTTTCTTATTAATTGGTCAATTAACCAAGTGCTTTCTTTACATTATATAAGGCATTATATGTTAGGAACAATCCAATTAATAAAACAAAGAATTGCTTCTCTCTTTGATTCCTTTCTCTGAATGTTGTTCTGTATCAAGTTTTCACATGGTATTAGAGCTTTGGATAATGTTTGGTTTTTTTTCTTGGTATTGAATTTATTCCACACGAGGAAGGTTGTCTCCTCTCTCATAACAAATACATTGCTGGCCTTCTTCAGAGAGCTAAAATGGATGGAGCACATCCGGTCTCCACACCAATTGCTATTACTACCTTCTTTGCATCTTCTCCTACTATGTCTCATCCAGATTTATCGAAGCATTGTTGAAGTTTTATAATATGTCACTATCACACAACCTCATATTACTTTTGCGGTAAATTGTGCTTGTCAGTTCATGCATACTCCCACTGAACAAAACTGGGAAGGTGTAAAGAGAATACTTCATTCTGTTGAAGACAGGCACTCTACTAGTATATATGCAATATTTCTTGGACAAAACCTTATCTCATAGAATTCGAAAAAACAACCTACGGTATCTCGTTGAAGCATGGAGGCAGAATATAAAATTATAGCCAATACAACGTAAATTATTTGTCTTCAATCGCTTCTTTCTGAACTTCATCTTGCATCAAGTAATACATCAAAAATTTGGTGAGACAATATTGGAGCAACATATCTCACAACTAATCCAATCTTTCATGCTCATACAAAACATATAAAAATTGATTTTCATTTTGTCCGTGAACATGTGGGAACTCTGCAGTTATCTGTCTCTTATATTTCTACACAATATCTTTACTAAGTCGTTGTCTAGACAACGTTTCAACAAATTAGCAAGTAAACTCAATGTCAAAGATTCCCTGTTAAGTTTGTCGGGGTAAAAGAGACTCCTTCAAATATAACCAAATTAAAACATCGTATCAAAACAGATTAGTATTAGGATAATTCTGTTCCTTATTAATAATTGACCAAGTACTCGTTTCCTTATTAATTGGTCAATTGATGGAGTACTTTCTCTACATTATATAAGGCATTGTATGTTAGGCACAATCCAATTAATAAAACAAAGAATGGCTTCTCTCTTCGATTCCTTTCTCTGAATATTGTTCTAGATCAAGTTTTCACAAAGATCAGGCCTAACCTCTTTGGCAGGCAATAGACGATCCAATCGAAGAAAAATTATGTCACAATCGGTGAAGTACATTTTTGTTTGAGAAAATCTGGAGTCACCAGACAAGATTCAGGAGCTAAATCAACCAAAAGAAAATAAAGCCAACAAAATATCTTAGAGGGACCGACCACACACCCGACCATCTAAGAAAAGTGATAGAATCAGTATAACCCCCGCTCGATTTTGTATCTCATAGAAAAAAATTATCACGAATCAAAAGTTACCTTCGTTCTTATTTTTCAAACAAAAAAAAAACCATTTTTCTTCTCTTGCTATAAAATTCCAATCTCGAGGAAGCTTTAAACCGAAATATCGATAGAATAAAAAGAAATATCCTAGATATCCGTATCCCAGTCGGTAACAACTCAGAAATGAAAGTAAGGAGCAACCTTCTTATATTCGGCCGTAAACAAAACGAAAACAAAATAGTCTAGTACGCTCGATCGCAAATGGTCTCCGCCCTCCTTGATGTCAAAGAGAAGGATAGCAAAGTAACAAAAATATTCAGGAGTAACACCGTTCTAGATCTCAGATCCCACGAATTTAATGGGTGCCTCCTCCGCGGATGATGAGGTTGACCAAAAAAGCATTCATGATTAGTTTGCAAACCAAGTTGAAACATCTAAGATCTAAAGAAAATGAAATGAAATAGATCCGCACGCAAACATGGCAAAAAACAAAAAAAAAAACAAAAAAAAACAAAGGGTGCCAGAGAAAGAGAGCGGAAGAGTAATCCACCTTCCTCAGGAATCACGAACACGAACTCTTCTCCCCTCTCGATTCGATACGGCGGCGACGGAGATTGCGAGGCAGACGAGTGCGGACTGCGGACCCTCCTCTCTCGGCGTTTTATAGCGCTACTTTTGTAAACTAAACCTGGAAAACAAAAGAAGATACAACTACAACTATTATTATTACAATTTTAAAATCAAAATGAAAGACGAAAATGACTTAAATAAAAGAACATCAATTATAAATAAAGTTATATAGAATAATTTCGTGATTAATATTAATAGAAATTTTTTGAGGGAAAATTATTGTTTAAATACATGAAAAATCAAACAGAGGCAAACAAAAAAAAGAAGGAATAATTAGTACTGACTTTAATGGAAAAAATTCAGAGGAGAATTCTTGTTTAAGTATATTGAATATCAAACAGACACAAAATTAGATGTAAAAAATAATTAGAAGCATCTGAAATTTACATACTCATAAAAAAAAAAGGGAAAAAATTGAAAAATACTATTTTAAGGGTCTTTTGGTTTGTTTTTCTTTTTCATTTTTCAGAGTTAGGAAATAAAAAATGTAATATACATATTTAAATTTTTTAAGATTTAAAAAAGAAGATAATGGTTTAATAAAATTGAATTATTTATAGATAAAAAATAGAAAAATTTATTCAGTTGATTATTAATAATTTACTAGGATATAATAATCATCATTTTTTGCTTATCGTTGATTTTTTATATTGTACTATTATATTAATTTAATAATATTAAATGCTAATTCAATAACAAATAATAGTAAATCCAACATAATATAATAAAAATAATATAATAGTAAATGATAGTTAACAATAACGATAATAAAAGAATTAAAATAATAATCATATTATAATAGAAAAAACAATAGATATTTTATTATACTTAAATTTAGAAAATTAAAAAAGATTATTAGATTTGAAAAAATATTAATATATTAATATAAATTTTTATAACGAAAAATGTGTTTTCAAATGGTAAATAAAAAATAGAGGTGTCACATAATCCTCACCTTCCATTTGCCAAATGGCAGTTGTTTTTCATATCTGATTTGACTCTCTGCGTCTACTTTTGATTGGACGGCTGGTGTTTCTTTGAAATATTCTTTCTCGTTTCATAATTCCGTTCCGTTCCGTGGGCGTAAATTGTACGACGTTCTCGATAACGACCAGCCGCATATGCCTCGTTTCTTTGGAATTTTCATCGTTTATTATTATAGTCGGACTGTTCGAGGCCACGGCCGGCCGATCTCATTAAGTCCATCTCCCACTCGCTTCTCCTCCTTTCTTCCTCCATGTCTCCGCGCGCTCTTTTCCTCCTCCTCCCCCTTCTCCTCCTCCACCTCCCATGGGGTGCGTCCTGGCCAAGAGTCCCTCCAACGCCTCACCCTCGCAGGCCGGCCTCCACGCCTTGAAGCGCGACCACGGGTACCTCCCCGGCCGTCACGCCGTCACGAAATACCAACCCGTCCCTGACCGTATTGCTGCGGACGGAGGAGGAAAAGCTTCGAAGGAGGATGAAGAAGGAAGCGAAGGTGTCGGAGTGCAGTCCCACAAAGCCTCTCTTCCGCTGTCGCAACCCGTGAGGCCATCCTCCGTCGACGGGGGAGAGGATGAATTGGTAGGCGGATGGCCTAAGTGGCTCGTCGCCAATGTTTCGCCGGAGCTTCTAGTTGGTTTTGTCCCGAAGAGCGCTGACTGTTACGAGAAGCTCGACAAGGTGGTTTGCACTTACACTTCCTCAGAGTTCTTTTTTCCCCTTTTGCTGACCAAAAACATTTTTTTGTTCTCTTACTCTATTTGATTGTAAAATGTCACTGGGCAGTGCATAATAGAGGGGAACTTAATAACGCTTTGTCTATCATGCTTCTCGGTTTAGTAGAAATCAACTCTCATGCAAATAGTAAATCGTTTGGTGGTAGTGTGTGCAAAACAAGATGTATAGTTCTGCAATCTTAAAATAATAAATTTGGATTTTAGTTAGGGTCCGTAAACAAAAGAAGCCCCAAACAACCTGTAGCATTGCCATGCATTTGAAATATGACAAAATTCATGTTCGTACAATATCAAACAGCAAGCGGAAATAGAGAATTCTATTACTTTCATTTTTTTTATTTTGTAAGAAAAAGCTGTTCAGGAGTTTTCTCCAAAGCATTTTGAGAGTAATTGAAGAGGGTGAGTTCCATGTGTGGATGAATATTGTTCCTACCTATCTCTACTTTTAGCATAAAACTGATAAAATATGCTGAATTTATGAATTTAAGATGGAGCCTCGTTTTTTTGTTTCTGTACTTAAGTTTTCCTAATTGCGAGGCCTACAAATTGTAGTCCTGTTCTAAAGATTGTAGGCCTCAGGTACAGAATCTTTATCCTTATCTCTCCAGGATGGCTTGCACAAGAAGCAAAGCTATGATTATAAGGAATAGATTATTTACCACAATTGAGAGGGCATAGATTTGCGTTAGAGATGACTGTCTCAAGTACTTTTCACATTGATGATTTTCTCAAACATCCTTATCCAGAATTTGATGGTATTTATTACTAAAAATCAGTCAATCATGACTATTACTATCGAGGGATAAAAACTCTCATTTTTTTGCTTGACTTAAAATCTCATTACTAGCATTTTTTTTATAGGAGTTTTTGATTAATCGCCTTAAGAAACAAAGCATTCTGAAAGAAACAGAAATATGTTTTTGAGTTGAAAAAACAGAACAAGTTAATAACATGAGAAATTTTAAATGGTTTGAGAACTGGATAAGTACTCAGTTACAACATTGTTCTGGTATTTTAGATAGGCCAAGGGACTTATAGCAATGTGTACAAGGCCCGAGATCGTGACACCGGAAAGATTGTTGCTCTGAAGAAGGTTCGGTTTGACACATCCGAATCAGAGAGCGTGAAATTCATGGCCAGAGAAATTATGATGCTGCAGAAGCTTGACCATCCCAATGTTATCAAACTAGAAGGCCTTGCTACTTCAAGAATGCATTATAGCCTATACCTTGTCTTTGATTTCATGCAATGCGACTTGTCAAGGATTATTTCACGCTCGGATATAAGACTCACTGAACCACAGGTGCTTGTTTTCTTGGCTTTTTTCCCCTTAATTTTGGTTTATTGATAATCTATGCAGACCTTTTCATTTTGATCACTAGTATGATATGTGGGTACCTTTTGGCTTCTTCCTGAAACACTTTTCACCACCAATGATATAGTTATGTAGTCAAAACGATATCTTTTTCTTCATTACTGTTTAGTCTTCTCATCTATTGTATTCTTCCAATTGCCAAATAAACTTTTATTACTATCATTGCGTTTTCCCCGTTCACAGATAAAGTGTTATATGAAGCAACTTCTCTCTGGTCTACAGCACTGCCATGAGAGAGGAATCTTACATAGAGATATTAAGGGTTCCAATTTACTGATAGACAGGAACGGGATTCTGAAAATTGCTGACTTTGGCCTAGCAAACTTTTACGACCCTAACATAAAAGTTGCACTTACAAGTAGGGTTGTGACACTGTGGTATAGAGCACCTGAATTACTACTGGGTACCACTGACTATGGAATCGGCATTGATCTTTGGAGTGCTGGATGCCTTCTTGCTGAGATGTTTGTTGGAAAACCAATTATAGCTGGAAGAAATGAGGTTCAATTTCTAATCCTCTATTCTTGTCTTCTCCTTCAGTCTATGATGAAAATATGATAACATGCAAGATGAATCTTATGACTTAAAGCATAGATTTAAGTGTTTCTTAAAATTTGCTTCTGCAATTGCTTGTTGACAAGATTGTTATGGAGTTGTTCAGATTTTTTTTTTAGCAAAGTCGGAAGACAACCATTACTATCTAGTAGTCATTGCAGGTTTGGAGTACCTTCCTATTTTTGACATCATAGAAATAAGAATACTAATCTAATTTCTCCTAAACAATTGTTTATATTGAATATTTCTGAATTTATTAGACAAAAAACAAGAAATTTTTAGCCTTTTTTCTTCTGTTTTGAAAAGTCATAACAATAATTTTGTCCTTAATTCTCAATCATATTAATAAAAGTTTCTCAACCAATTTCCTTTTGTTATCATTAGCATTGCCATCCTAAAACCCTGATCTATTACCATTGGTTAGTTCAACGTTTGTTATTATATTTCTTTCCAAAGAATTAGTGTTCTTGAATCAAAGTAAGAAAATTATTATTTTGTGATACTTGGTTTTTGCTCCCATTTTTATGATATGAAATGTTATTATTATTTTTTTAAAAAAATCTTCAATTACTTCCCTTATTTCATAAATCATCATTTCCTTTTTTTCTCTTATCCTCTACTTCCTTTTAATTCTCTTTCTTGTAAATAGGGCACACTTTGTCTTTAACACAACCTGAAAAGGGTATTTGCACCCTTATTTTGCCCTCCACTCCTTATAATTGTGGGGACAGATTATCAACATTATTAATGAAGGAGACCTTTCATCCTTCTTTCGTTGGTTGGCATGAGATCAAAGTCATGAATCTAAGTGTGACCTATAGTCCTATAGCAAGTTACGTGATGGTGTTGGTTGTGTAATGATCATTGGCAGCATTAAAGGCAAGCATACCTTCAAACAATGTTTTCCTTCATTCTATGAGAACATGTAGTGAGCACCATTAGACAACATTTATAATTGGTGATGATAACATGGTACCACTGGGTGATGTTACTGTGAAGGTTGAAGACTACATCCCATCAAGGGGGACTTGACACAAACCTAATGCAATGAAAATAGTATCCCTTTCTCCTACTTTGTTATGGGTTAAACTAGGGTTTAGGGAGCTTTCATACAACAACTTAAGGATCTAAATAAATTTGAGAATCATTAATTCTAGTCATTGATCAACTAGATTAAGCACCTTAAATTTGCTTAGATCCAAAGGTCCTGAAAAGGGCCTTCAAATATAATACACTGTAAAGACACCCATCATTCCCTTTGTTATGGGCTTTGTTTTGATAAGCTTGAGTCAAAGATGATTACATTAATTGGCTAAGTCTTGACCACTAGATCTAATTTACCACATGGAATTGGCTCTTCTAGGTGTAGAACTAGGGGTACACTACTCTTCAAATTTAGATCGGAGTTGAATGGGGGTTCAATTGAGTTTGGTTGGTGCGTACCTTTTGTTATACCTTCAACAATCAATCACAGTTTTGCTTATGGCATTTGTGAAGTTATTTCATTTGAGAATATATAGATTATTACAGTTTCTTTTACCCTAGTCTGATAAGTCTACAATTTACAAGCTCAAAGATATTCATGTCATATCACTAAGATATTAGATTTTGATCATACAACAGAATTTAATGGTTCATATCTTAATAACAACTGATAGATGTCTGAATAACACAAATTTCCCCCCTATATTGGTGTCTTTTTTTCATTCAGATTGAACAGCTCCAGAAAATATTTATGCTTTGTGGATCACCATCAGATGATTTCTGGAAAAAACTGAAGTTGACTAGTAACTTTCAACCTCCTCCGCTGCAAAAATCGACTATATTTGAAACATTTAAAGATCTTCCTTCGTCTGCCTTGAGTTTATTGATTGTGCTGCTGGCACTGGAGCCTTCAAATCGTGGCACTGCAGTATCTGCTTTGCAAAGCATTGTAAGATAACTTCTGATATCATGAAATGTATGTTCACTGAATAGCTGCTATTTTGAGAGTTTAGCTACAGCCAAGTAGTATTTTGCTAAGAGCATATCACCATTTCATCTTTTTTTATTAAAGAAGGAAATAATAAGCTTTCTATATCCAAAATGTTATTCCTTATATAATTGTATTTTAGCTAATTATTAGTTGATTTCCTATACTGTTTCCTTTTCATCACTCATCATCAGAGTACAAGTTTTAGGTTATTCATCTGAACAGCATACTCAGTCAAACAGATAGGCCTATTTTAAAGCAACCGTTGCTGCTGATAATCTTAAAGTCTAGAATATCATAGGTTAGATTACTAGTTTGTGAAATATGAAACTGTTGGATAAATCTCCATCTTTTTGGAAATCAGAGGTTAGATTACTAGTGCCTCATAGTTTTATTGAATAGAAGTGAGACATATACTTGATTTGCATGACTTTCTCAGTCGGAGGATAGTTGTTTTGCATTTTCACTTACTGTTGTCTAATAACTACTATCACTTACACTTTAATTGCAGTTTTTCACTACAAGTCCTTTGGCGTGTGACCCTTCTGGCCTCCCTCTAATTTATAAAGAATCAGATGAATCAGTTCAGTCACGTGAAAGACGAAAGTGAGTTCATTTTATTCTCTTTGGCAGTTCAGTATATTCTCCATCATCATAAGGTCGTTGGCGTGCTCACCCTACAATTACAATCAATATTTTCCCTTTTCTCAATCGGACATTTATGTGCCTGTCATTCTTCCATTTGGTATATATTTAATTCTCTTTAGTGTAGCTTTAATGTCTCAACGACAACATGCCATGAGTATGAGTCAAACTGTTTTCTGCAGCCAAACAATTTATCTTTTTCTTCAATTACTAAATGATGAGCAGTTGTACACGTATACAACTGATGTGTCTCGATTCTTATTTTTCTTGTGTGTGTGTATTTTATTTTTTTGATGTAGTAGCTAAATCTTTTCTTTCAGATTGTCTGTCACAAGTCATTTTTAGAATGGCTACAAGATATTCCGTGGCCAACTAAGGATTTGAATGTATAGATCACTCCATTAAGTGAGATTTTCATGGATCAGGAAGCATTCCTCTGAAGTGCATAACTTAGAAAAATATTTCTCTTGCTTAAAGATGATATATTAACATTTTACATATTTATCTTCGTGTGTAGTTAGATATTGAATCAAAAGGTTATATATTTGATGTGCTCCACTTCTTTCACCAAGAAAATGGGGCATGCTTGTTTATTCATCTTTCAACAAGCTTTACGAAAATTCCAGTTTACAAGTATAGCATTCAACTATTGATTCAGTATTCTACATGCACTAGTT
>JBBPFP010000084.1:18064-37110 GCA_037974795.1 Kaempferia galanga
GGCATTTTCACTTACTGTCCACTTCTTAATATATATATATATATATATAGATAGATAGATAGATAGATAGATAGATAGATAGATAGATAGTAGGACAGGATCTTTTTGAGAATACCCCATGGTCATTGTTCTAAATACAAATATTTACAGGAATAAAGCATCAAGGGTGGTTCAACAGTCTCGAAAACATAAAGACACTGAAAGGAAATTGGATACTACAAAAATGAAAAGATATTCAGGATCCTCCAACGAGGTATGGAATCTTTAGGCGAAGTATATTGCATCTAATACCTTCTACTGTTTCCGTACTTTTTCTTTTGGGTCTATGGTGTATCGTGATTCTTCCAGTATGGTATATAAGATACCTATGCTCAAATGCTTGGTTTGTCCATTACCATAGAGAGTATTTATGTTACTCCTGGCTCTATGCTATGGCTGAGATGATATCCTTTGTTTGGGTGGTGTGCTTGTCGTAGTTTCATAAGAAACTATTATGGTTGTGTCTAGCTTTAGGGTAGAACAGGAATTACCACTCCAGTAAATTAAGGTAGTAGTACGATGTGGTAGTTGTGGCAGTGGGAGTAGTAGTCGATCCTATACTAAATCAATTGGATGGTGACTGCCAGATTATGACTAAATAGTCAGTTACCACAAATTTGTCACACGCCTAGGATGAAAGGGAGGATGGGGTCTCTGTCATGCATTTATATTGAAGATTGAATCTTTGGCGGCAGTTCAATGCTATGTGACTACAATTTACTGAGGCACTCGTTTCTTAAAGCATTTTTCAGGGTAATTAAGTTTCTGGATTGTCGTCCTGTCTTTGTATAGTATAGTAGAAACACGTAGATCTCAGCAACAATTAAAGCAATTTTCAGTGTAGTTAAGATTCTGGATTGTCATTCTGTCTTTGTATACTATAGGAGAAGTTAGTAGATCTAAGCAACAATAGCCAAGAGCCGAGTAGCAGCACTGGAAGCACTTCCTCCAGTACAAAACCTCAGAGGTCGACTCCAGCCTTCGTCGCGTCACTCTCACAAATCACTGACCCAATCGAAGAAGAATCGCATAGAACAACCGGTGGTGATCTAGCATATGAAGTTATTGATGAGTACGTGAAAGCAAGCATGCAGCAGTGTACATTGATTAAGAGATCCGCTTCGACATCGGAAATGAGCAGGCATTATGGAAGGCATACGTCAAAAGTTTCTCCAGACTAACTAGTATCATCTCTGTTTACTCCATCGCATTTTGTTGATGCGATGCAATATTATGTTATTAATGGATTATTATTATTGTTATTAATATCTGCTATGTTATTTGTTTGATTACTTGGCATCTATAGTAACCCAAAGAATTACATGTGAAATTCGTCACCATTAAATAGTTACAAGTTATTATTCATTATATTTCACAAATTGAAATATACTATGATTACATATGGAAAACAAAGGGTGCATTTGGTTTGCATATTTTTCATTTTTATTTTTTAGAAAACGCACGTTGTCTAGAAAATAGTATTTGATTTACATTTTTCACATTTATTTTTTAGAAAAAAAGATAGCATTATTTTCTAGAAAAAAGATAGCATTTTCTGGAAATGTAGAGAATGTCTAATTATCATTCTCTACGAAATGAAAAAAATATGTTCTAAAAAATGAAAAGGAAAATGACTCAAATCAAACGCACCATAAGTCTTTTAGTAGTTAAGAAGTAGATTAGTTTAAGCCTATTTTAGTGTATCCGAATGTAAATATTTTCAGGATCACAGAGGAAATAGTTTTTGGAAATTCATTCTGATATAAAGAACGAATTTGGAAATTCATTCTGATATAAAGAACGAATTTGGAAATTCATTCCGTATAAATCATGCATTATTTTATGGCTATTGCAATTTATTTACATTAATTTGCATCATACACAAGTTTATATATGAGTATTGGACATGCCCCATACCTTAGTCATGGTGAAGTTCCCTTAGCATTGGGATTAGGAGCGCTTCCATAATCTTCAACTGTGTGAGGCATCACATTTGACTTGTTTGGCCTACGTGTAGAATTTGTAAAATTGGAATTTATAATTCTTGGATCATATTTTATATCTATCTTATTTTTAATAAAAGTTTACAATTTTTTAGAAAACTCAGTTTTACATGTGAATTCTACCAATATTGACAACGAAATAATACCATTAGATAGAACTCATGCTGCCATTCATAAAATGCTCACTAGAAGTTGAAATAGGATATTGAGTTGAAGAACCAAGAGGCGACGTTGTTATTGGTTTTGAAAGACCAACACCAAGTGGTCCTAGTTTTGCATGATCAACATCAATGTCCATGCCACTTGGCATGCAGTCATAGATTATATGTGAGTCTCAGTCATAGATCAACTCCATGTTGGTGTTGATCTTCGGAAACTAGTATTAAGCTTGGTGATCAGAAGCCAAGGCCACGTTGGTGCTACTTTTACAAGACCAACACAAACATGGTGTTGCATTTGCAAGACCAGAACCAACGTGGTGCTACTTTTGCAAGATCAACAACAATGTTCATGCCACTTGACACATGGTCATAACTTCTTGTGGGAGTCTAAGAAGCATGGTTGGAGGCCATATATACATTCCATACACTCACCCCTTCCATCCCATATCAAAATTTCAGAAATCGAAGGCTCCTAGGTCAATTAATAGGTTTCAAATAAAATCTATTGATGGACCTACAAGACTTTGATTGGACCCATTTCAAGTCCTATGGATTCATATTGATCATAGGAATTCAAATGTGCCCTCATTTACTATTTTTAGACCTTCCTAGCATTGTTTCTTCTGGATTTGAATCTTTATGTATTTTGTAGTGCTCGTCTAAGACGATTAGCACTACATTGATGCTGATCTTCGTAACTAACACCAAGCTTAATGATCAAAAGCCAAGGCTACATTGGTATTGCATTTGCAAGACTAGAACTAATGTGGTGCTGCTTTTGCAAGAACAACACCAATGTCCGTGCCACTTGGCATGCAACCATAACTTCTTGTGGGAGCCTCGATCCAAGGCCCCTAGGTCAATCAATGAGTTCCGATTTAGCCCCTCTAAAATTTGCTCATCAATAATTATCCGTCGGTTTAAACCTCCGGTTCAAATTTTTTTCCTTGTTTTGGACCGTTAGAACTGTCGATTAACTAACGGTTCATGACCGTTGGAACCGGCGATTCTTACTGTTGGGATGAAAAAGGATTTTTTTTCTATTTTATTTAAGCTACGATTTAGTGTCTGTTATTCTTCAAACTCTATAAATAGAGAGCTCATTTTATTATCTTCACATACATCCTTTCTACTCTCAATCTCAATTCCGCAATCTCTACATGTTTTTGACTCCAATTGTCCACACTTTCAACTTCCTCTTTCGAGTTCCGACCACAATGGAAGGAAACTGAGGGCAATAAGGAGGTCGAGGGCGAGGAGGTTCATCATCTTGATCTCAGAGGGGCAAGGAAATAGCGAATCTGAACATTCAATCCACCGATAATGAGACCGAGCAACTTCTAAATCTGACTTTGACACCTAAACATAAGGAAGTACCAATGCAAATAGTTCTCAGGTTTCGGAAGTTATTCCTTTAAAATATTTTATTTTTACTAAATATTTTAATATGGTCACTCTTCCGTCAGGAGAATTGTGTACAAAATATAAGCATACAATGCTTCCTATAAATTCCAAGACAGTGATAGTTATAGGTCATTGAAACGATATGTAGAAGTGCAACACGGTATAAAATTTGGAATTGACCATGCTTAAGCACAATTATCTAGATTTTCTACTAGCAAAAGTAGTAATTCTAGTTTATTTTTATATTCTGATAATAAATTAAGAGAATTATTAGTTAGATTTGTTTCAATAGAATATCTTTTTATTTTATTTTGGATCTAAATATACTTTTCAAGATTTATAAAGAATATCTTAATCCATTTGTTAAACATGTTTCTAAAACTACACTTATAAAAATAATTAAAAGATTAGTAAAATAAGGGAGAAAAAAATAATTAAAGAATTTAGTAAATTAAATAATAAAGTTTCTTTATATTTCAACATTTTAAGTGATCATTAGCAAACGCATTCATATATGAGTGTGATTTATCATTGGATCGATAACTTTTGAAATATCAAAAAAAAATTGTTAGCTTATAGAGATTTTAACAAATCACATAAAATTAAATATAATAATTTCATTTAAGGATTGATCCAAATAACGAAATGTCCATGAGTATCCTTAAATTCCACACAGAAACTTAAGAATTATTTTATGACTTCTTTTGATTTTAATGAAGCAGATAAGTAGATTTCGATGTCCTAAAGTGGAGGTCACAAAATGCTCAAAGTTTTCCCGTTCTCTCCATGATCGTCGATAAAAAAAATTTAGCTTATCCAATGTTAACAGTTGGTGTGGAGCAAACGTTCATTGTCAGAATGAAGAATGAACGACAATTGATTGTCTCCCGACTCATTGGAAGCTCAAACATTACTTGACGATTGGACTAAAACTGAAAAAAGAATCTAAGGAATGTAACTTTAGATGTCAAAGTTGAAGAATTTGATACCGAAAGAAAAAATACTACGGGAACGAAAAATGGAAGTGAGTAAAACGTCATAAGATAAAAGGGTAACAAGATAACAGAACTACGTGAATTTTGATTCCCTTATACCATAAGAAGCTCTTTTTTATTTTTTATACTTTTTTAATATAATAATCTTAAACCACAACAAATCCTGCATGACCTGTGAACCATGGTGAATTGTGCACGAACTGTGAATCGTAGGAACCGTGGCGAGCCACAATCATCTTGAACGGTTAAGGTTAAAGGTTAACTCTCATGAAAAGAACCATCATCGGCTCCAAACTGAGATCGTATCTCTTCCCAACATACATGCTTAACCTCATTGTTTGTTATGATGCTTCAATGGCAGGATGGTCGATTTCTTGTAGCGGCAAAACTATATGTCATAAACGGATCTAGGAAAGTTCTGCAAATAGGTTGACGAACAATGACTAAAATGGCAGTGAAGATTCAAGTCAACTCAGATAAGAACTCATCATGCTGAAGATTTCATCAAAAGTTTCAGCTCAGACCAATAAGACTCATAGCATACCTGAGCTGTAAGCAATCAAACATGCACACTCAAGTGCTGAAAAGGTGAAAAGATGCAAGAAGAGAATGTAGAGCCCACAATACAGAAACAAGGCAAAGGAAGAACTTGACAAGGAGCAAATAATAAAAGGTATCCTAAGAAATGGATATAATATAGGCCGAACCTTTGCACCTGCACTTTGAGGCATAGAATTCAGCTTACATCTGAGCATACTCGAAGATGAGATTTATCCTGTCACGGTAATAACCAGATTAAAATTAGAGGCTACTTTGGTTTACTTCCAAACAAGCATGCCCACGAGGCAATCTCAAACGACGCGGTGCTTGTCTGGGAGATATACATTATTAAGAATCATTATGACAAATCAAGTAAAAGCACACAGCCAATTTGGAAATGGTGTTCTTCAATTCGTAGATGCTATCATATACAGTAATAAATCCTTAGACGGAAGAGAAATCATTAATTGATTTCTCTATTATTTTCATAATTGTTGACAAAAACACTAGAATCAAAATCGACACAACTAGGCAAAACGCAATCACAAATCACGGCTCATTGAATAAATAAACTTCAGCTTTTATACGAGTGTTTGCAGCGTATCGTTTAGCATAAGAGGGATAAGGAATCTTCAAGTACATTACAACCAAAAACAATAGCATTGTTCAGAACAACCAAATGTCCCTTACAGCATAGGAAAGAGAATAACGAGATTCATCTACAATTCTCCATCCAAGCATACAAAAATTGTAGATGAAAATGCCTTGCATATATGTAGACGAAAAAGCTCTTATGATTCATAGTCTGCGTTATTAATCCATTAAACACAGTTAAAAATAAAGCAAACATTTTTACTAAACATGCGTAGACTTTTTCTTGATCACATAGTTACAGAGAGAGATCACACTGTAAGTCATACTAGGAATTAAGTGCAAATGCAAGTAGGGAAGCAATTTGAAGAAACTAATTCAGTGAAGAAACGACCCAACTGCCAAGGCATAGTAAAGACGCGATTTTTGAAGCTTGTCTTTTACTCCGAGCGATTAGCAAACCTCTCCACTTTGGGGTCGGTGAGGTTGATGCCCGCCATGGGCTCCCCAAGGCCGCAGCTCACTTCCGCGAGGATCTCTGGGTCGCTGTAATGAGTGACCGCCTGCACAATAGCCCTAGCCCTTCGCGCGGGATCACTGCTCTTGAAGATGCCAGAACCAACGAAGACGCCATCACAACCAAGCTGCATCATGAGGGCAGCATCAGCAGGAGTGGCCACCCCACCTGCCGCGAAGTGGACGACAGGGAGTCTCCCTAGCTGCTTGGTCTGCATAACAAGGTCGTAAGGGGCGGCGATGCGCTTGGCGAAGGTGAACACCTCATCATCGTCCATATTGCGCAGAGTGCGAATGTCGCCCATAACGGAACGAACGTGGCGGATGGCCTCGATGATGTTACCAGTGCCGGCCTCGCCCTTGGTACGAATCATGGCGGCCCCCTCGCGGATGCGGCGGAGGGCCTCCCCGAGGTCGCGACAGCCGCAAACAAAGGGCAACCGGAAATTGTGCTTGTTGATGTGGTTCTGGTCATCGGCCGGGGTCAGCACTTCGCTCTCATCCACGTAGTCAACGCCGATGGCCTCCAGGATCTGCGCCTCCACGAAGTGGCCGATCCGAGCCTTTGCCATGACAGGGATGGTGACGGCGCGCTTGATCTCCTTGATGAGACCTGGATCGGACATGCGGGCGACGCCGCCCTGGGAGCGGATATCTGCTGGGACGCGCTCTAGCGCCATGACGGCGCAGGCTCCAGCCTCTTCGGCGATACGAGCCTGCTCGGGGGTGACGACGTCCATGATGACGCCGCCGCGCAGCATCTGGGCGAGCCCCACCTTGACGGAGAAGGTGGAGGATTTCTTCGGCTCCAGGGCGGCTCCGTTGCCGTAGACCGTGACTACGCCGGTGTCCGACATGCTGTTCGAAATGCTCGAAGAGGAATGGAAATTTGGTGTCGACGAGATCAAAATACTAAGCCCTAAAATTATATAGCGAGGAGGCGAACCTTCTCGTGCTCCTGATTCTAACGCAATTTTATGCGGGGGTAGGCGCACGGGTAATTTTATGCGGCCGGTTCGCTGGACGTGACTTGGCCGGTCCTAACTAATTTGACACCGTTTTATCTGTTTCTAATTTATATATTTCAATTTTAATTTTGAACGAACAAAGAGATGAACAAATTATGAATGTTTAGCTCTTTGTTTTATTTTATGGAGATAGAAATCAAAGTTGCATGTGGATTGGAAGCTAACGAATTTTATTTGTTTTTCTATGATTGTTTTTTTCTTTTCTATATTTATGTTAAAATCTTTATTTTGTCTAAATTACGGGCAATTGAAATTGGAAAAGGTGAAAAAAAATAATAAAAAATAAAAGTGGAATTGGAATCTTTATTTTTTCTACGTGTTCATTTGTGTATTCAAAGAAAAGTGAAAAAAATAATTGTGAAAGTGATTTCTAGGAACTTCTAATTGATAGCAGCGACTTCTAGAAGTTTCTGATGGAAAGCGTGTATGAATTATCGTGAATAATCCAGAAGAGAAGACCTTTCATGTCTTCCTTTTATAGTTTCTTTTTAATCTCAGGTAATATTTTCTCGGTGAATCCAAGGAGAGGAGAGGCTTGAGTGTTGGCCCAAAAAAAAAAAATACATTGATAAGGTAACGTTGAGAGTCTGGGATGGGATCATTGGTTAAATTTTATCAGCTAGTATAAATTAAGAAGAATTGAATTCCTTAATTTTAAGTCTTATTTTAAAAAAAAATCTTATAAATACATCGTAGTTAAGAATTAAATTATAAATATTTAAAAGATAATTAAATATTCTTATCGTTATTTGAGTAAAAGGTAGAACCGCCATTTCAGTGGCTCTCTGAATCCGATCTTACAAGATTTCAGAAGGAGTAAACTATAAAATTTAAAGAATATTTTTATCATTATGTTCTCTACAAGGAAGTGATAGATAGAGATTAATTTTTTCTTGTTAATATTTTATTAAGAAAATATGTCAACTCGATATCGATCCTCTTTATGGAATCGAATGAAATCTCCAATTTGTCCTTAATAGATATCACTGGAAAGACTTGGAATTGTTATGTTCGAGGTTACTAGGAATAGTAAAAGCATATAAATGATGATAAAATGATGAGTTATAAAAGATAAATTAATGATGATAAAAAAGAGTGTATGTTGCTTGTATGAAAAAATTTCACACACAATAAAAAAACTCACAGTAGTACTGCTTAGAGAAGAAGATAGAAGTTTAGGGTTTGAGGTTTAGGATTAAGGGTAGAGGGGTTTCTTTTAGAAAAATATCAGAATCCATTATGGTAGGGTCCATGGACCAGAGTGCAGTGGCCCCTAGGCGTACATTTCCTGCATGGTCTTTCCACAGAGTTTCCTGATGAAAAGGCTCATACTAGAAGGGGCTAAACCTGACCTTTTAATATAACTTATTACAAAGACGCGATTACAATGATCTCTTAAATATAAGGAAACCAAACTCAATCAACTTTACAAAAACCAAAATTATCAACTTTCCTCACTCATATACAAACCGCCGAGTCAAAGAAAGAACTTCAATAGGATTCAACACCTCCATATACTATCATTCCAAGCCTACATGACGAATTCAGTGCTTCCTTAAGCATAGGGTCATCACCGCCTCTTTAAACTCATGGAATTAGATGGAGCAACAACACAGAATTCCAGCAATACCATCGCTGCTATGCTTCACCAAACCAGCCTACATCTCCCATACTCTTCAATGAGCACCAAACTGAAATAAAATCCAAAACTTTCCTCTCCCATATCGAAACTTCAAATAAGCGAACTCCTCCATCTTCAAATTGCCTTCCAATGATCTGTGAACGTCCAAAATCAGCAAGAAACTGCACAAATTGTTCTTCAAGAACCCCTTTCAATCATAGCACCTCCATGACATCCAAGGCTACTCGGCAACACCGACCCATCTACAAACTTCTCAAACATTTTTGATACTATCCACAGTATAGTTCTGAAATTTCAGAAGCCGGCCAAGAACATTCCACATCACCATAGCCAAACAGTTTCCTGTCACGCATATCAGCTATCCATGCTCAGCCTTATAACCATAAAGTATCAACCAACCAGCTTAATAACCAGAAAACTCCAGCAAACTCATAAAACCAAATAGTATTCATTAACTATGAAACTCCATAAGAGCTATCTAACCAACATTTAGCATCTCCACGTCAGCAAATATGAAACTGCAGCATTGCATTAGCTGACAGGGCATCAAAAAATGGCACAAAGCTCATCTAAAAAACCCATAGAGGCCACTGCTGAAATGCTCCACCAGCATGTCACCTGGAAGTAGCCAATCTTGGCAAAGCCTGAAATGGAAGACTGAGACAGCAAAACATAAAGAGCAGGTCCAGAACTGCCCTTCCAAACCTGCACCGCAGCTTGAATTCTGCAAATCAGACCTGCACGAAATCATGCTCCATAAAAACATGCATTTCCAAAACTCGTTCCAACACCAAAGGAGTCCACAACCATACAAAAAAGGCAAAAGCAATTATCAAGAGCCACCATCATTCCTTTTCCATGTGCTGCCAACATCAGGATTCACAAGTTACAAATCCACCAAACCTGCACAAAAGCATCTCCAAAACGAGGAAAACAAAGGGATAGCAAAACAAATTTCAGAAGAAGACAAGCAAAATCAGGATCACCATAGCCTGAAAGTAAAAATCTATCCCTGTATAGAACATAGGTCCCTTCAGCCTATAATCCTTCCGTAGTAACCAGAAAATTCCAACAAACTCATAAAACCAAATGGTATTCATCAACTATGAAACTCCATAAGAGCTATATAACCAACAGTTAGCATCACCATATCAAAACCAAAACTGCAGTAAACAAATGTCAACCCAAAGAAAGGATCAGAACAAAAATTCAGCATCTTCAAAACTAAATCATGCCAGAGCTACAAGAAATTCAGCACATCTATAAGAGCACCACCAGCAGAATTTTCCAGGGAAATCCAGTGCCCAAACATCACCTCCTCAAAATAGCACATACAATCTTCCTGGAAATGAGCCAGGTTTCGAAGGCGCAGTAAGAACCCCCCATACAAACCCTGCACACCTAAAGCAGCCCAACAGCAGCACAAACACGGCCGAAAAACCACCTGCAACACGACCCATGCCACTTCATAAATCAGTTCATTTCAGCTCTACAAGGAGATCTGCAAACAGGGAGATCTGCAAAGAGCTCAGCGGCACTTTGAACCCCACAGAAATCAAAATAGCTTGCTTCACCAAAAGGACAGAGCACAGCATTTTAGTATCAGAGATGGCGCAAACTCCAAACACCAGCACAGATATCTCAAGCAATTTCCAAACTCCAAACAAAGCCTCTTCAATGCCGCATCCGTCACCAAGAAGCCATCGACCAGCCATCAACAACAGATCTTCCCTAATCATCAATGAACTCCGCAGCCCTCTATCAACCAAAATCAGCCACCACAGCTCCACATTTACTTTCCATGTCAACCTGCGTAGCCTGCACTCCCTGCCCAAACTACACAGCCTGCACAAACTGCACCCATTTCGTCCAAGCAAATCCACCAAACCTGCACTAATCTTCATAGCATGAAAACAGAAATCTATCACTGTGTAAAGACAGAAATCCCTTCAGCATTTAAATCGTGCCAGCACAAGCATAAGATCCACGACAGCAACACAGCACACCAAAGACTGCAAGGCTCCAGCTCATCCCTGTACTGCAATGCTCCGACAGCACCAAAGAATCATATCCCATCTGTGTTACTAGCTACAATCCACATCATCAAATACAGATTTGGGATTTCTGAATATCTCAGGGATCCGGGAATGTCCGCAACCTCATGAACCCAATGGACTACATAGAAGTTATGTGACTCCATTATGACAAATTAAAACCTGTACAATGCTTCAAGATTAAATAAAACCATATTAATCCATAAATCAATCAGAACCTCCACTCCACCACGGCATAGCTCAACTTCAAATCTGGCACATACATGGAGCCCTCAATGGAAACGACCACTCTTTTCACCAACAAAGTACGACATCCAATTTGAGCCCACAGAATTTCAACATTTAGACAACGGATTCCAGCAAGCACCACTTAAAAGCTTTATCAATACCAAAACTGTTGCAATTGATAAATATCACTGGTGAGCAATGAACACCGGTTTTTGCCAGACGTGCCAGCACGTCTCATATCATCAGCAATATTATAAGATAATGTCAGCATTAATAGTGGTCCAGCAAGCATGATCAAACAGTTACTCCATCCAATAAATATCAGCATATACTTATAGCAAGCCTTCACAGCACCCATTCCACCGAGACTCATTGAGCCAACTCTGACACATCATACACGAGCCTTGCACACCTCTAGTAACATTCCCACCGGCCACACCATCAACCCATCTAATAAATCACGGAACCTGCACAAAACCCATCCAAGTGCACCCACGGCCTTCTGTAGAAAACCGGCACAATTAATCCTGTCAAATCTGTGGAAGTCACACTCCACAATCTTCAATCCCACCTTGGATCACTGTATGTTCAGAATTTGATCTGGAAACCATATGTTGTGTGATGCATAATGTTGTGCCAGCATATCACGTTGCAGCAGATATGGCACATTGAAGACCAGCCACAACACAAGCTTGCTGATGCAAATAAATTTCTGCACCTTGTAAACCAGCAACAGTATATAAACTTGCTGATGCGAATAACATTTCTGCACCTTGAAACCCAGCAACATCACAAATGCCTATTATTAGAAATGACACAAATGGCACAAACATACCAACCACCAGTACTTATGTTGTATATGGTCATATTATGTCGTGAGAACAGGTAGGATAGGACACCCAAAAACTGCACAGTTCCGAGATCCGCACTGCATTCAGCAGTTTCTCAGGTGATTAGAAAATAAGGCAGCATAACCATTCTGCCTTACTTCACAGCTTCCTTTCATACTTCCTATACAAGCTCTCCTACTCCTCTCTGTTAGAGACCCGCACATATGGTAGCCCCATCCTCTCTACAAATTCCAAAAAGAAGTCGATCCCAGTCGTGACTGGTTAATACTCTCTCTCTTCTTCAAATTGAAAAGTTTGGTTGGCAAGATAGTCTGCTGCAGAATTAGCCTCTCTATATATGTTCGAGCAATGAATCTGGAATTGCTGTAGAAAGGCCCGGATCTTTAGGATCAAATTATGGTGCTCCCAGGGTACTGACGAGGATCGGAGTATTTTTAAGGCTGCTAAAGAATCAGATTCCAGCCAAAGAGGGAGGTAGCCGTTTTCTACACATAACTCCAGCCCCTTTAATATAACCATCAATTTAGCCTTTACATTTGAGCCCACCCCCAATTTAGCCCTGTTTTGCCACCATGGTCCCGAACGATCACTCCATACGAAGGCAATCCTGGATTACCCTTGGAGCAGTAGTTCGTGTTCAATTTGTATCCCCCAGCTTTTGGTTTCTTCCAATGGACAATCGAGACCGTATGTTTGGATCTACCCTTAACTGTCATTCCTAAGATATGAGCCACCGATAAATACCCTTTCCAGTGCCTTTGTTTTATCAGTAGGATATATATTTGATGATCCTCCCAATAATCTTTCTGGCCTCCGTCTTTAATCCATATTTTTACATCTTGAGTGTTGGAAATAATTTTCCGACATATTCAATATCCTTGGCGCTTCAATTCTATCAGCTAATTGTTCTTGGTGCTATTCCAATACTTGTATAGTTTTTATATTTCTGTTTTATAATTCTAAAGCTTCATTAAACTTCAAAAGTACTTCTGGTTTATAAATTTTTAAATGAGTTTCAAGCTTTTAATTGTTGCTTCCAAAAGAACATCAGAAAGAAATTCATAACAGCTTATTGTGAAGCTTATTCCTTTACCCCTATCTCTGATACATCACACTAACATATAAATGATCAAATAGAGACCATATACTGATGTTAAAATACCTAACCTGAACCTGACTTTAATCCTAAACCTATAAATCCGAATTTGGACATGTTCTAACCTGCTCAGCCCGCCAACAGAATTTGACTTTTTAAAAATTTTCATTTCTTTTTTAATAAAATAATTAATATTAATTTAAAACACATAATAATGTTTAAATTTAAACACATAATAATAAATTTCTAAATATGATAATTATATTTCATCATTTTATGCCTTTAAATATTTAAATCTAAGAATTAAAATATGTAATTGTCTAAACACGTGTAACAAACAACATTAAATAAAAAATGATTGGTTAAGTTAATTGGTTCGATAGTTTGGTTAATTGGTTCGACCATTCAGCAAGGAAAAAAAACAAGAGTTGGTTTGGTTCGGGTGGGTTTGGGTTGATGGGTGAGTTTTTAATTCAGGTCAATTCAAACATAATCCAATCAAAAAAATTAGGTCAGATTTAAGGTCTAACCTAATCTGACTTTAATTATGGAACCCTTAATCCTAACCCAGTATTTTTCGTGTTGACTCGGGTTGAATTGTTGGATCGAGTTCATTTTTGACACCCCTATCAGTTGACTTTGTACTAAACACTTAGGATTGTGAAGTGTGGGGGGTTAGGCTTCTAAGACTTTGAGAAGCCACCCTAGGGGACCCTGCCGGTGCGGAGACCAACTGGCTTGGCCTTGCCTTCCTTTTACTTTGACCGCCATGTTTCCCATGATTTTAACTGTCATACTTTCCAAGACTTTGACCGTATAGTTTTGACCACCAACCTTATGTAAATCGTGGGGCTCCTCATAACGCATCGTATCAGTGATTAATTCTTAATTTCTCATAGATAGTTTCCTTATTTTCTAGTAATGGACACTCAATTATAGCTATTAATGTTTAGTTTCGTTAATAAAGTGATTTCATTTGTTGTGATTATAGACTATTGCCTGCGTGATGATTTTGAGTTGACAAATAGATTTTGTAACCTCCATTTCAAGTTGGAATTCGTTGTGGAATAACTTGATTCCTTTCTTCATTCTCACAGCGTCTTGGTGGCAAAAGTCGACTTTACTCGCCCCCAGTGCCCCGCCAACCCGTTTCAGGGCCAACACAGAAATTCTCACGTCTTGGATCATATGGAAGGAGGTGTTTTTGATTTTCTATCACAGTTAATTTCTATTGGAATTTCATTTAATCGGCCAAGTCATTGAAATATTAACTGTATTATGTGGACGAAGATAAACAATCCAATAAATAAATAATGAAAATTAAATAGTGGAGATTGGCACACCTTTGTTGCAATATTATTATCATTATTCTTTCATGATAATGTATTATTTTACATTTTTATTTTGAGTTAATTGCCAAAACGATTACGTAATCCTTTATTTTTCAAACTGAAATGAGATCCATTTTATTATTATTATTATTATTTTTATTATTTTTTATTTTTACCATTCAGGTATCTAGTTTTATGATCTTTTAAATTTTAAAGCGTAAATGATAGTCAACATAATGACCAAATAATTTAGTGATAATTTTTTATATTCCTTAATCATAGGTACATGAGTAGCTTTAAAGTTGTATTCTCGGGACAGTATGATGGTTAAGACATGGGAGATTATCATACGAGGTCAAAACTCAGCACGCCCGAGTATGACTCCCTTATGTCTTAATCATTTGTACTAATGGCTAGTAGCTACCTGTGATTTACCTCTTCCGTGTTGATCCAGGGACGGGTTGGTGGAGGTATTGAAGGTGAGCAAATTCCCTTTTGCCACTGAGCAACTTCAAAGTATATTTTTTTGGGGCTAGATTAATCATCCAGGTCCCATATTATTCAGCCTGATTAATTAGGAGAAGTCTTAATGTATACTTACATATTATAGCCCGGAAAAAAAAATGATGGTCTGAACAATAAATAGGGTTGCAAATTAATATAATGTTCGTGACCAAAACCGATAGTATCGGTTCATTTAGTGTAAAAAATATATAAAAATTAAATAAGCTTAAATGACCTGGTTATAATGTTCGTGAACTTGTATCCGTGATTAAAATTAAAATTTAAAATTTGAATAATCTAATATATTCAAAACAAATAATAATAAAAATTGTATTTACTTTATTAATCGTTAAGGATAACCATTACTCGTTAAGCTAAAACATATAGACTGAATATTAGCTCGTTAAGAAACCATTTCATCCGGATCAATTTGCATTTTGAGTTGCTTACTGATATTATACTTCTATTTAGTTACTTTTAAAAATACTTTTCAATTTTTTTATATTATATTAACATCGAAATAATATTCTCCGCCTAGATTTTCCCTTTCTCTCTTTAGTGGAATCACTATGGACCGGCTCCAGCTTCTCCTCTTAGATTTTCTCATCCTCTTATTTCTCCAACATCACATATTTACATATTTAATGATAATAAATCATGATAGACCTAAGACATAAACAACAACAACAACAACATAATAATAATAATAATAATAATAATAATAATAATAATAATAAAAAAGCTATTATATATATTACGTTAATAATTACAATTTAATCAAATTAATTTTTAGTTTAGAAAATAATAATATAATTAATAGTTAATAAGAATCTATATAATGGTATAGAATTTTTTTAGATTTTTATAAAATTTAAAATGATTTTTTATTATATTTTATTATATTATATTTTAAAATGATACTTTTAGAAAATAAATTTTTATCTGTCAAAATCTAAGCTATAAATACCAACCTACTCACACGCGAAACCTAAAAGCCGTCGCCTTCTTCGACAGCGCACCCCGTAGCTGCCCGATCAGGCCACGCCGGAGCGGCGTTTCGCCGTTCCACAGCCGTTCCGACCACCACTCGCCTCACTCAAACCACCCGATCCCCAATTTCCCCACCAGTCCGCAGGTATCTTTTGCCGAACCAAAATAGTCGCGTTCGTTTAATACTCGCAGTCCCCAGATTGGTGGTATTGGTTACGACACTAGGATTGACCTGAAGTTCTCTGTTTCCTACTTTTACAGGTGACGATTATTTTCCTTCTATTTGTTATCGTCTGTATGATTGGTTGAATTTTGTTCTTCAAATTAGAACCTTGGAGGTTGTATCATAAATTTTTTTGCTTTGGACTTAGATTGCACGTGTGAAAATGATAGCTGGAAGAAAAAAGAATTAAAATGAAAGTATTCTTTCAATCCTGGATTGACTAGTAGATGTTAATAACTAACCTTATCATTTATAGTATCCTGTGTAGAGTCTTGGAATTTTATTATTATTATTTTTTCAATTGCCATATGTCTACAACTATCAATCAGAAAGTTAAATTTGGCGTCTGTTGTTTATAGGTTTCAACAAGTGAGATATCTTGAGTGTTGCCAGACATATATGCAATATCCTCTGCGGAAAAGGTTAGAGTATTGTCTGTATGAGTTGAATACATTGTTTTAATACCTTGTTGGATCATCTTGACATAGTAGCTTCACTAGTAATTGGTTCTTGATATCAATCATAAAGCTTTTGGTAATAATCAAGCATAGGTTTCACTACATTTGCCGATGTGAACTATTAGCCAAACCAGAAATATTTCACATTAATTATTCTCTGCCTTCTTTCACAAAGGATACAACAATATCTTATGGGCTTGAAATTCTCTCTTTATTACAAAATGCCTTGTTGACTTTGCCTATGAGAGATATTTTTTTTTTATGTGCATAAAATAACACTCTAGATGTAAGAAAACTTTGCTTCTTGTTACTTATCTTCAACCAAAGGATTTCCACTGAAATTCCGTAGAGACATAGTTTGAATGGTAGGAAACGACAAATTGCTCTAAAAAAAATACAATTTCTACAAGGCTTATATTTTTTCATAAAAAAGTAACTACAATAAACCATACAAGCCAATTCAACCTAGCGGTCATTGCTAGCAGGAAAAAAAAAACATAAAAATAATCAGAGGTGAACTGGTAGCTTGAGAAACTTGGCTGATCCCAATCCTAATATCCAATTTGGATCGGATCCCTAACATCCAAAATTATCTTGCCCGAGATCTCCCTGTTTTTTGCCTAAATTTTGGGCAAACTTTCATAGGACCAAGAATAGGAAGAAGATCAAAAAGAAATCAGAAACTGTCAAAAATAGACAAACATTGGAGAAATCAGCAAAAGAAGCACATAGGATAGGGCGTAGAGGCGTAGAAAGAGAAACAAGGAGGTAAGGTCGATGAAGATCAAGGTGGAAGGCTTCTCCAAGAAGCAGAGTTACTTAGGCGCTTCTGAAACTGGGATTCCACGTATTTTCCGAGCGGCATACAAAATATTCTATAGCAAGGAAAACAACCTAAACAAACAAACATGAAGATCAACAAACCTAGATTTGCAACAAGCAGATTGCAACTGATTAATACGGAGAAAGAAACAAAATCTAACAAGACGCATAAAACTTCGGGGAAACCCCTAGATCTGACAAAATCCGATCTGCCTACAACCAACATGTTGAAGATCAAAATTTCAGATCAAGGGAGGCGACGCACCTGCAGCGTATGGGATCCTCGCCAGTTATAAAATGAGAAAATAATAAACCCGCAGGCCCAGAAGAGCGCCCTCGTCGGTTCTCTGCGGTTAGGAATGGCAGATCGCCGGAGAGGGACGGGATTAGGAAAGAGGAAGAAGGGGGTCGAAACGGGCACTAAGCGGCGGAGAGAGGTGAGTTGCAGGAGACGTGACCAGAAGAGACCGGTATCCCGACTTCGCTTTATCCAATCGAAATCCATATCGGTGGCATTCAAAATGACAACCGTCCGATTAGTAGCATTCCACGTGGCTTCAAAATGACACGGTTGAAATAGTCCGCACACGAATTGATACACGTATTTTAATACCTGCCTCTGGGTCGGTCTTGTTCCGGAGGACAGTGGCGGTCCCAGAGCAAGGAAAGTTGAAAAAAATAATCTCAAGAAAAAATAAAAAATTTTATTTAAAAAAATTAAAGAAAATTCGGTTTACCCCGTTGAATTTCCTTTACTACCGTACAGTTTTTATATTTTTTGGTTTTAGATTATACGTTATAGATAAATAGGAAATCATCCGTTTTTTTTTTTATCACCTTCCACTCGACCTTTCCTACTTTTAGGTCGCCAGATAGCGTATCATCATTAGATTCTTTAGTAAATTTTGAAATTTAACTGTGATATATTATTTTTAAAATAAATTTAATGGATAATGAATCTAAACATGCTAACTATCTACTTTTCTGATTTATTCTAATGAGCATTGAAAAACTTTCGTAAGATCGAATTAATTATTTTAAATTTGACGTTATCTAACTTGATTAATTATTTTTTTCTCTATCTTCTAGGTTGATCAAATATTTTAGAATTAATTTTTAGTGAGTAAAAAAATAACTTACTGGATATTTAATCGCTCCATATAAAGATTTAGTGTATTAGAACAAATGTCCGTCTAAAAGTATGTGTCATCCTAAAAGGGATGTTAAGATGATAACTTCACCTTCTCCAATAGGTTGATCAAATATTACCCCTATGATGTAGCAAAGTCGATACTTGGTGATAGAGTAGCGAGAGACAATTTTCGTGGAATTCATTTCTTTACTGTGAGATCGGCGATGAGAAATAAAATCACCATTTTTTGCTTCCTAGGTTGATCAAACATTAACACATTTGTCATAAAAGAAAATTATAAATTATTATAAAACTATTGATAATTTTATGCGGATGAATGGCGCTTAGTTTTGTTACTTGAGGATTTGGCTTGACACTTGTTTTCAAATACGAACACTTAGATCAGCAGGCCACATTGCAACAAAGAATTTCAAGTTC
>JBBPFP010000084.1:37210-50114 GCA_037974795.1 Kaempferia galanga
TAATAATAAAAAAGATAAAGGTAGAATCGCTTGAGTTTTGGTCGTAACTAAAGCTAAATTAGGTTCGGATTCTTCTAAATGAATCGGTCCCGCTAAATCTAACATCTAAATCGCGCCTTTTGGAGAACGGAAACTAAGAAATGGCAGTGGCGCCGGCGGAGGCTCTTGTGGAGGAACTCATACGGCGGTGCGCCACCTTCCCCCACGTCAAGCAGCTCCACGCCCACCTTCTCGCCACTGGACTCTTCCGCCAATCTCCTCGTGTCCGAGTCGCATTTCTCGAGCTCTGTTCCCTCTCCAATTTCGGCGACCTCACTCACGCCCTCGCCGCATTCCGCTCCGCCTCCCACACCACTACCAACGACTGGAATGCCATCATCCGCGGCATCGCTTCTGGTCCCGACCCCGCCTCCTCCTTCGGCCTCTTCTCCAATATGCTCTCGATCTCTCCTCCTCGCCCCGACGCCCTCACGCTGTCCTTCGCCGCCCGCGCCGCGGCCCGCTCTTCTACCGGACCCGCCGCCCTCCAGCTCCATGCTCTTGCCCTACGCCTCGGCGTCGCCGCTGACGTGCGGTTACTCACTACCCTCCTCGACGCTTACGCCAAGTGCTCCCTCCCCGATGCTGCCCTTCAGTTGTTCGACGAAATGCCGCTTCGAGACGTCGCCGCCTGGAACGCGCTCCTCGCCGGACTCGCTCTTGGCCCTCATCCCCACACAGCGCTCGCTCTCTTCCGCCGCATGATATCCTCGTCGCTAACTGATCGGGAGTCCCCCAACGAGGTCACCGTCATCGCCGCTGCTTCTGCTTGCGCTCAGCTTGGCACCGCCCAGGACGCCGACGCTGTCCACGAATTCGCCCGGCGGCGAGGCCTCGACGCCGATATACGTGTTCGCAACGCCCTCGTGGACACCTACGCCAAGTGCGGCGCCCTGGACCGCGCCCTGGACGTCTTCCGTTCCACCCCTCGTAAGACGCTCGTCTCCTGGAACGCCGCCCTCATGGCTCTCGCGATGCACGGGCACGGCGCCCGCGCTCTCCGCCTCTTCGAGACCGAGATGCTCCCCTCTGGCGTCGTTCCCGACGCCATCACCTACCTCGCCGTCCTCTGTGGGTGCGTCCACGCCGGCCTGGTGGACGACGGTCTCCGTGTCTTCCACTCGATGCGCGGCGTCCGCCCGACGACCAAACATTACGGCGCGGTGGTGGACCTTCTTGGCAGGGCTGGCCGTCTGGCGGAGGCGCGCGCGCTCGTGGACGCCATGCCCTTCGCCCCGGACGCGGTGCTTTGGCAGACGCTGCTGGGGGCGGCGCGCACCCACGGGGATGTGGTGCTTGCCGAGCACGCGGCCGCTGCGCTGGCGGCGAGAGGCTCCAGGGCGTGCGGCGAGTACGTGCTTCTGTCGAACGTGTACGCGGTGAAGGCGCGGTGGGGCGACGTGGGGCGGGTGCGGGACGCGATGCAGGGTGACGACGTGCGGAAAGTGCCAGGGTTCAGCTACACGGAGGTGGGTGGTGAACTGCACCGGTTCCTGAACGGCGACACGCATCACGAGCGGTGGAGGGAGATCTACGCGCAGCTGGAGGAGGTGGAGGCGAGAGTGAGGGCACTGGGGCACGTGCCGGCGACAGAGGGGAACGTGTTGCACGACGTGGAGGAGGAGGACAAGGAGCGGGCTATCTACCAACACAGTGAGAAGCTGGCTATGGCGTTCGCGCTGGCGACGACGCCGGCGGGGACCTCGATACAGGTGATAAAGAACTTGCGCACCTGCGTTGACTGCCACACCGTGGCCAAACTCGTCTCCAAAGCTTATCGGCGGGTGATCACAGTGCGCGATCGAGCAAGATTCCACCGGTTCCAAGATGGAGAATGTTCTTGTGGTGATTACTGGTGATCCATCTAATTATGCTCTTGATTAACTTCAAACATCATATGCCGTTGGCAATTATTTTTCAGCTTGCACTTGCATATCAAGCAGGCGCAACGTGCCTCGTTTCTTAATCGCAAATGTCAAACCGCTCATGAATGAGCCGAGCCTCCTATGTATGTACATACATATATATATATTGTCCTGACTCAAAATTGTAGTAAAGCCAATTAATTTGTTTTCCTTTTAGTTCACCTGCTTCCAATCCTCAACCCTAACTAAATAGAGGGGGCAAAAGTGCAACAGTCATGTATGTATATATATATAGGCTTCCAAATGCTTGGTGTCCAACTCCAAATCACCATAAAAGAATTCCAAATTGAAAGGACAAACACAAACTAGTACGAAATGGAGCTTCACGCCCAGGGTAGAGATTTTATGTACCTTGCAGACTATCTCAAATACTTCATACATGGAAGTCCCGTCCATTTCAAAGCTATGCCATGCCAGTCATATTATGTAATAGTAATTTTCTCCTTGAGAATAAAACTTTTTACCTCAATCAATCATGAAACTTTGAAGAAAATGCCGTAGCATCACGTCTATAGTTGCATGAAAACTAACAAAAACAGATTAGTTCCAAACTAAATCAAGAGTAAAAGTGACATCATCTGGGATCTGATCTCGTTTCTTATGGAGATATGCACTCTTCCCAATTTTATTTTAAGAGAGAACATCTAAATTGGAAAAGTATTGACTAGCAATCGGTATGATCGGGAAAGGAAGGATTAGATAAGCTACTAAGCTGAGGAAGTAAATATCATCACAGATGCAGAAGATTGCTGGAAATATATACCAATAGAATTCTGAGATAGCGTTGCCACTAAAGCAAGCAGCAGTCGGCGGGTGGAGAATTATACCCAAGATTTCTGGTTTTAATTCCTAAAGCAGGGCTCAGCGGTAAAATGAAGAAAAAGCTCTTGGCGTGGCGAAAGCCAAAGATGGAGAGAATAATAAGGAGCATTCACCGATACCGTCAGATCGAAGACCAAGGGATCAAAATTAAAAGGACGGTTGGATGGAAATATCAAAATTCTTGGTCTAATCCTACGGTCCTCAGACCAAGGGATCGAAAGCGGACGGCGTTCCCTTTTTCTCAGTTATGAGAAGACACCACAGCTGCCATATCCAGCTACTTCCTCTTGATCCTGACACCTCACCCCACCCATCCACCGTCACAAACCTACTCCCAGTCTTCCCCTATAAAGTGCCAAGCTTGTAATCCTCCAAATGGCGTCTCTGCTGCTGCGATCGCTCACTTCCTCCACCGACGGCGTCGGATCTCGCCGCCTACTACCGCGTTTCTGCTCTGCCGTTTTTTCGAATTTCTCAATCCGATCCATGGCTTCCGATTCCTTTCAGGTGGTCCAGATCCAAAGGGACGATACCGTGAGTGCCCTCTCCTTACCTTTAGCATTCCCGTTTACTTCTCCTTAACCCAGGAAGTCCAATTTAACCTTCCCTGTAGGATGATCGGAGTGCCTAGATTGATAAATCTCTTAGATTCTATCTCCAATTTTAGGGATTCTCCGGGTCTGTTTTATACCTTGCGAATTTTTCCTCTAAATTGTTATCGGTCGTGTGGAATAATTATTTACCTTGGGTGAAACCACTCGTCGTGTGACTTTATGCTTCAGTTTCTGTTTTTTACTTGGTGGTTTCTATATTGTAATTTGATTGTGTTCGACCCTTGATGTGTGGGATTGTAAGATGCTGCTAAACATTAAATTTTTACAAGCCTGATGCATTTCGATCTTAATTACTCATATAGCAAGTTGATATTCTTATTAGTTTCATTTATGAATTATGACTAAATGGGATAGCATCTTTTTCTCTTGGAAAAGAAAGTTGTTAGAAAGATTATACAAGTGCAGACTACGCGTGGGTTATGGTTTGAGTTATATAGAACTTTTGTGTTTGTATCAGGATTTCTTTAAGGATTTAGCGTGTAGTAATCATACATGGTTAGATTGTTCTTCACTGTGGTCGCTCAGGATTCACTCAATGGTGCTCTCTTATTTTCTATTGGTGTGCACTTTATGCTTGGTTTTTTCTTCAAATGTTGATAGTATGTTGGTCTTCATTCTTAGACGTTTAATGCATATGTTGCTGGAAAAGAAAATGCTCCTGGAATAGTAGTTCTGCAAGAGTGGTGGGGAGTTGACTTTGAGATCAAAAATCATGCTCTGCACATTGCACAACTGAATCCTGGTTATAGAACTCTTATTCCAGAGTAAGGAATCTGTTCCATTTTTCTTCTATGATGATGGCTTTCATACTTCCCATTGCCTTTATAGGTCATACATCATATGGTCTTCATAATTTCTCAACTTGTTGAACTATGCTATATCATAATGCAAGGCACTGTTTAACTTTGACTCTTTTTTTTCTCTTTTCTTGCTTTAGTTTGTACCGTGGAAAGGTTGGTTTAGATGTCGCTGAGGCACAACACTTAATGGAAGGTCTGGATTGGCAGGGTGCTGTTAAAGACATAGAAGCTTCAGTTAATTGGCTTAAGGCAACTGGTTCATCAAAGGTGCTAGCTAGTAACACTGCGATTCATGTTGCATGAATTGGTGATCTAGAACATAATTGAGATAATTGATGGTATTTCAAATTCTATGTCATTTTTCACATTTCAAATTTGAAAATTTGGTAGTTTGTTGCTTACTTTTTACTTATTGGAAAAAATGCATGCTCAAGGTATTTGTGTCTTTTTGATTGGTGAAGAAAAACATATTAGTGAAAAAGGCCTCAATATTGAAAGAATTAGATCCTCAAAGAAAGAAAGTTAGGTGCATATTTATTTTGGTTGGTGACAATAAACTTTGTTGACCTAAAACACACAAAATTCTAAAGTTTAACAATTATTCAGGCTGCTGCTTGGTGAAGAAAAATATATTTGTGAAAAAAGAGATTTAGCATTATAGGCATTTGAGCTTCAATATTGGAAGTATTAGATGCTCAAATTTAAAACTTAAAATACTTGTTCATTTTGGCATATTAAAACAATCTTTGATGAATGCATGTTACTAACAGACACATTTTTTTTTTGCAATCCCAAATTCTTTACAAAATTTCATTGTACTTCAAATACATTATTGAACAAAAACACTAATTTTTACATTTTGTTTCTTTTTTCTGTTACTGGACCTTTCTATGGTTACTTTACTGTCCTTCCGAAACCACCCTTAATTTTATGATTCTCTCCTCTAGTATTTGCTTTTCCCTACCTGAGCAGCATAACAAGCATCTGCATTTTGCCGAAAGCAATATACATGTTGATACACTTCTTTTCTCATTGTGTTTCCCATACAAGTACAAGAAAAATATTGTCCTGAAGCACACCTGAATTTTGAGTTTTTAAAAAAAAATGTTTATTTTTTACCTTCATAGGTTGGTGTAACTGGATATTGCATGGGAGGGGCCCTGTCAATAGCAAGTGGAGTTCTGATCCCGCAGGTTGATGCTGTAGTGGCTTTCTATGGAGTGCCTTCGTCACAACTTGCTGATCCTGCGTCAGCTAAGGCACCTATTCAAGCTCATTTTGGGGAGCTAGATAACTTTGTCGGATTTTCAGATGTCACTGTATGTCTTTCTTTCACTGCCTAATTGCCAATCCTTCTGTTTTTTGTACAAAATTACAGGATATCCGACCTACATCACTTTCCTCTCATATTTTATTAAAAGATTCTTTTCACTCTGATATATCCTTGCTTTGCCAGTGTGGCACATTGTCTGCTTAAAGTAATCTATGTGGTTGCATAGGCATATGTATATGCATTTACATGCTATTTTAATAGTGAATTGATTCTGCATATGCTTATGTGCATATTATTTAATCGTGAATTGATTCTCACCGAGATAAGTTGCTCCGATAGAAGAGAAAATTTGATTTGTTTCTTTCCTCTCGAATAAGCATTTCTCTTCCATCATTTTCTTTTCATAGGGCAAGTCTTGCTCCCTGACTTTCCATCCCTCATAAATTCGGTTAGATGCATGGCTTCATTGGTTCAAATTTCTTAAAGTATTATATAAGGAACTAAGAATATAATGTTGCATTCCACCCATTTCAGGCAGCAAAGGCGCTTGAAGAGAAGCTAAAATCTTCTGGAGTTCCACATGAGGTATATATCTATCCAGGATGTGCCCATGCGTTCATGAATGCATCTCCGGAGGGCATCCAGAGGAGGAAGAAAATGGGAATGAGCGACGAGGATAGTGCAGCTGTTGACTTGGCTTGGTCTAGGTTCGCAGCCTGGATGGGCAAGTACTTGCATTCTGCTTGAGTTCCTTAGCTATGAGATCACCTTCTTCGGTATACTTATGCAGCATAACTACTCGTGGTCTTTCTCATGGGTCGTCGTGATCCCGTACAATATAATATGTTTGCTACCTTGACTTTTTAACTTTTGTTTGTGAGTGGCTACTGTTGCAGTTCAAATAAGTTCGATCTTATCCACACTAATATTTGATAATACTATAGGAAAGAATCACTTGATCGAGCTGTTACTGCTTGCATACTCTTTCATACATGGAAAACAAACTTAGTGAAAAAGTCGTTGAAATCCATCATTCTTTTCTGCGAGTTCGCAGATGTAAATGAATAATCAACAGAATGAATGATTATGGGTGAATCATGTATGGAGAACAATAGAGCATAACTAATTAGAATGTCTTATTCGACGTCTTGTCATTAGCTGGAGCAACAGGCAAGAGTTCCAAGTTTATTTTATTTTTTTCATTATTTTTGTTCGAAAACTTAGTCAGCGTTGGGGTAAAGTAAATCCAGCTTTAACAGTAGTAACGAACTCGAGTTCAATGACCAGCCAAACATTCTAAGGCAAAGCATTCCTAAGATAAGCAATCACTGAATAAAACAAGCTACCTACGTTCCATTCCAGTGTTTATTTCTTTTTGGCGATGAAAAGGCCCCACCTCTGCTCACCAACCGAGCTCCTCTTCAGCTTTGCCTTCCAACCATTCACAATCTCATCGTAGTCTTCCTGCTTGCCGAACAGTAGCATACATACATATTAACCTTCGTTTACTATTGGCCACGTTATATTGTTATAATCGTTCTTATTCGTTTTCACCTGTGAGAAATCTTGTATGAATGCTTCCTTTTCCTTCTCAACTGCATCCAATTCCCTTTGAAGGGCCTCCACAAACTGTAGAGGGTAAAAATAAGTTTAATTAGCTTTCAGTTAAATCCAGTATGAAGCGGTTACTATCTTGTTCTGGGGATCGGTTTTTGAGAGCGGAACCTGATTTGTCCTGTCTTCTGCAATGACTTCATGAAACCCAGCATCCTCTAGCATCTAGCCACAGATATCACACCGATTACCATTGGTCCTAATTACGCACAAAACATGCAGCTGAATTTTGACTTGGAAAGCTAACCTTGCCATAAGCTTCTATATCATGGAGATCATATCCTCTTTGCTTAATATATGCCACGAAGTCCTCAGATGGAGTCCCTGATTTCTTGCAGTAATCACTGATAAGTACCTTACCACCAGGTTTCAACCACTTGAAAAAGCTCCTGAATAATGATGATTTGTCCTGAAAAACAACCGTTGTTATAAGTAAGGACAAGCAGGCGATACAAATTGAACACCAAACAATTATAGATGTAGGTGATATAATCAAACAACACTTGCGATAGGGCATACTTGTATATGAAGGATAGTGTCACGGCTGTATATGACATCAAATGTATTGTCCGGGTATGATTTCTTTGTGCAGTCAGCCACCTCGAACTCTACTGAGCATTTACGTCCAATTGCACATTCACGAGCCAAGGATATCATATTTATTGAAAGATCTATCCCAACCACATCCACTTCAAAGTTTTCAGCCATGTAGAAGTCACCTCCCCCAATGCCACACCCAACATCGAGGACCTTCTGTCTGGGCTTAAGTTCAAGCTTTGCAACAAACTCCTTCGTACTCTCTGATAGCATACATAAAATAAGCAAAGTGCTTTAACAAACATTAAAGATACAAACACTCATATTTCAAACACGTTATACAGGAACATAATAAGATGGTAACTCTGTCAAATATATCTATGGTAACTCATAAGTTTCTGTTTCTCTCAATGATAGCATTTGAACCTTTAGGAACTAGAAAATATATATAAACTAGAAAGGTAAATTGAACAGACTAGCAGAAACTATCAATTCACAATTCAGTTAAGTTTCTCAACCAGAAGTGCCAAACAATATGGACATATAGGTCTCTACAATAAAGCCTTCTGTCTTTCATTAGGACTAAACAAACATTACTTTTGATATAAACACACATAAATGTAGTCACTGTCCTGATGATATGAATGATATATATATCATATTTCTAACTGAGATCCAAGATGGTTGTGAACATTATTTTACTTAAACACTTAAGAGACTAGTACATTAGTTTTGGGGAGAAAAAAACGAGGTAACTTGTGATCTCAAAATCAATACCAACCACATTTAATGATGTGCTATATCTACATTTGCAAGAAAACAAAAAAATGGAAACTAACTTGATAAATTCTTGGCTAACAATTTCAGAAATTTTTAGTTGTATTGAAACCTCATGCTCTATGAGATGCAAGTTCAGCAATAGACTTGAATCTTCTATTTAAATATAAAGTACATGAAACAATCTGAGCTATATGTTATTAGTATAAGCTTCCTAAAGATTTCGTGAATGGAAAAAAGAATGATAGGAGGGCTAATGGAAAATCCATACTCGAACCACATCATTATAGAAAGAAACCTGTTTTTACCGATTCCTCCAGTGCTCACAAAACCATCTCCAAAGACACGCTCATAGCGTAAAATCCCACTGCTTTTGTATTGTACATTGTCTAAGAAACGTTGGAAGCCTCTGTCATCATCATCCGACTTAACTTTCTGCCACATCCAACATACCTATATTTTTGGTAAAAAAAATGAGAAGAACATTGAAAAAGAGCCCAAACAATTTTTTTTTAAAAAAAAAAACTGAAGAATGAGAATACAAGATTAAGGTGTACCTGGTTTTGATTTTTCTTGTTCTTCACATATGCTGAAATGCACTTACATGTAATAAGAGAGAGTTCAAAGGAGTTTCCTTGGTCATCATAAGTATGACACTGCTTAAACGCCTGCATTAGAATAAAAAATTTGAGATTAGAACAATAAGGATAATATGAGCTATATATGATTATTGATACAGCATAAATAAACTAGTTTTAAGGCTAGTTTGCTCATGTAGCTTCTGTGTAGAACAAGTCAGAACAGGACTGAGTGTACAAAGAAAGAAAGATTAATAGTCACTAGTAATAAAATCTTCAGCAGATACAATACCTTTGTATAGAATCGTGGCTCCCGGTAATGTGTTGGATTGACTTTCCGTTTTGAGTCACCGGATTGATGGAAGCAAGATTCTCTAAAAAAGACATATCCACCAACCTTCACCCATTTTACCATTCTCTCTAGCAGTTCTTCCACCTTTGCAAAAATAACAATTTTTAGGTGTTGTGAGGAATGACTGTCATGGTAAACCTAATTTGCAAATACAAAGATAAAATCCCTGATTCTTTAAAGCTGAAAAGGATTATTTGAATAAGAATAAAAAAAAGTGTTATAAAACAAATTGATTTCATATTATTTATTGATCCATAAAGATATTCCACATCTGAGGATTCTGATTATCCCATTCTAAAGGTGTCTAAACTCTAAAATAGTGTCGTTGACATAGAAACTAATAGGATTGAGGGTTTAGGAGCAGAAGATCAGACAGTTCAATCTTCAACTGTTATCAGGACAATGAATAAGAATCAGAAAATATGTATGTAAAATAGAACTAGACATATAAATGCATTCAGCTGAACGCGCTTACCCCTTTAGAAACAGATAAGTGTAACTAGTAGCATAACAAAATAAAAAAATACAAGTATCCATAAAGGTTTTATTACCTCTTTATCAGAAAGATACATCAATAGCCAATTTGAGAATATCAGATCTATGGAATCTACTTTAATAGGCAACTTTGGTGACGTTACATCAGCACACAGAAAGCTAGCATTCTTGTAGTGCCTATTCAAAGTCTCATTCTGAAATGGAATGCAAAAAACATAATGTTTATGAGAAATTCCATGGAGACAATCTAATATTATACAATCTGTAGAGCATTAAATCAATCTAATATTGTTTTGATGAGAGTTGCCTAAAATACCTTCTTAATTACACTTTCAATGAAGTCCAAGGCCAGAACATGGCCAGCCTCTTTTGCAAGTTCACCAGTAAAGCGGCCAATACCAGCTCCAAGCTCCAAGACTGATTTTCCTTTATAAGATGGAAGTAATGACAGGACCTACAGGATGAGAATATTTATGAGAGTGCTAATACTATAGTTCATCACAAAGAATACCATTCTTAAAAAGGGACTAATTCCCTTTTGTTTGCAAAATCCTAAATAGCATATAAGGATGTAGGTATTCGGCAATCCTAATACTAGTTCATTACAAGTATCGTTTAATGATTGAATCTATACTGAAACAGATTTTTATATCAAGCCAGAAATGTAAGGATCCAAGCACCCGCAGTGAATGAACTCGGTGAATAACGTCGTTAAGACATACGTTTAGTTGAGGTGAATAACGTCATTTTCACTCTGCTCCCTCTTTTCCCCAATTCAACACATCCACTCCGTTCCATATCTTAGAGGTATTATTAACTTGGTATTAGTCTCATAAACATTATGTTTTTGCAAGGTTAGCTCATTGTGTCTAAATTTTGCTTACATAATCTTTTTGCAAGGTTAGTTCATTGGGTCTAAATTTTGCTTACCAGAGCAATGATACAAGAGAATCAAGTCCAATTGTAGTTTGAATCTGAAAAGATCATACTGAATATTTAAAGGACTGTTTCTTATCTATTGTTTTTCGTCGTAATGAGTCAACTGTCCGTTCTTGTGCAAGTTCTGGAATTGAACGCCAAAGCCGATTCAGGTTCATATCCAAAATTAACGGTGGTTATATATATATTAACGATCGGCAAATCAATGATCCGATTAATCTTGTCTTGATGGGCGAAACTACTGAAACTCGATCGAGGAGGCCAAACCCATTTAAGTATTACTTAAATATGTGATGGCATTCTGAAAATGGCGTGAGAAAGCTAGCTAGCTATTTAGTATATATACCTCGGGCCTCTCTTCTTGGTCGAGCTCAGAAGCATGGGAGTCGAGCATCATCGCCTCCACGGAAAGATCCTTGGAATGCTCCATCCAGTAGCGCTTCTGCACCTCGCGCTCCATTTCCCCTGCCACGGATCGCAATTAACAACGTTGCCACAACACAGACAGAACCATATGTTGTGTTGAATCGAAATTAAGAAATAAAGGGTTTTAGAAACAGACAACTCAAATCTACCTAAAACAAAACAGACCTAGCGAGCTAGCTAGCTAGAATCTCACCATTGACATCGACGGAAGTGGTAGTAGAATCCATCGTTTCCTGATTCCGATCTCGATTTGGTGGATGTAGCTAGCCAGCCTGTAGGAGATGTCTAAGATCCCTCGACGGCGAGGCGACACCTAGAGAAGCTCCGAAATCGGTGATCGAGAGTCCTTCCTCTCTGCTGCATATGTGTGTGTGTACATATAACAACACACACGGTACCCTTTCTTCCTAGCTCACTCAGTGATTCGATTTCTCCGGGCGATCTTTACTCCTCTCCACCACTCCCTACTTTACATATATATATATATAGAGAGAGAGAGGGAGGAAGAAGCCAAGAAGCAGTGCGAGGGTGCGACGAGGCGGCACGGAGGTGGAATCGTTGCATAGAAATTTTAGTTTTGGCTGTAGCCGCACAGAAGAACGGGAGCGGGACCACGGAAGCCGTCCATCTTCAACGGCTTCCGAATTGAGTTATTTTAATATCAAGTTAAGGTATGTTTTCGAATTGAGTTTTTTTTTTTTTAAGTAGCAGTTCTATTTAATTTTAAATTATTTATGTAAGTTAATTTGGATTTATCGAATCATGCCTAATATAATCTAATAAGGTTCAAAAAAAGATATATTACATATTACTCACTCAGCACAAGCTTATATCACCTTAGCCAATATTATATTCGTCTTGTCATGCATAATGTAATTCAAACTTGAATAAATTTATTGTACTGAATCAGTAAAAGAAACATCTGATGGTAATAAGAACATGAAGTCGTAGTTTTAAAAAAAAAATGGATAATTTGGCGAGATTAAAATTATTTCAAGTTAAAAGGGATAATGTAAGAAACTTATACTAATAATAATAATAAAACGAAATATGAGCGGTGAAACGATTGGGGAATTGGAGCATCGCATAATGATACGTAGAGTTGCCCAGTAGGCCGCGCTCTGAAAGACCGGATTAATTCGACCTTGCCACTAGAGTAGTGCTCTTGGTGGGCCCAGACCCTCCAAATGAATCTGCCTTTGCTGCATGATCGAATCAACCGGAAGACAAGAAAGAAAGTGTGGGTTACTGGGAATCTTTGCGATTTATTGGACGGCCAGATGCAGTAGACCTTTCTGTAGATTGATTCCGTGTTTTTCTGTATCACAGTGCACCAACATTGCTGTACTGGGTGCGTTTTCAGAGGCCTCGTTAATTGAACGGCATGACATTTATCCTAAATCATCTTATTTAAAACATAATTCAATCAAAAGTGCTATTTACAACTAAACATTGTCATTTTTATTCTCTTAATTTTCCAACCAACTTTACCACTTTTATTCTCTACATCACAAAGTTAGTAACCTAAAAAATAAATATTTTAATAGAATTAGGACTGTCCAACCTTGATTTTGAATTTTAATGAAACAATAAGTTGAACCGACACCTACATTTCCTCAACTGAGAATGCATCCTCACTGAATCTCTCTTCTAGTTGCTAATCTCCATTTACCATTGCAGACTTCCTTAACTCTATCTTTTGACCCACCAGAT
>JBBPFP010000084.1:104464-120109 GCA_037974795.1 Kaempferia galanga
AAGGGATGTGGGAAGAGATTAAAATCATCAAAGGAGAAATCAACCTCAAATTCCAGGCTTTGTCATGGTTGCGGACAGCGAGGAGTCTCACATGACAAGCGTAACTGTCCCAATTTGCAACAAGGGTATGTGTTAATTCATTTTTTTATTTTTTATTATATTTTGTATATGACAATATGCCAATTATCAGATCAATTGAAGATAATATTCATATCAGGCTTGACGACACATATGAACTTGATTTGGGATCGATAGCTGGTACTATCAAAGTTCAATTTGTTAAATTATAGTGGTTTATTATTTATTGAGAAAATAAAATTAATAACTTCTCTTTATTGTTGCAGGTTCTAGTAACATGCGCTAGTACACCATTATGAATTACGTTACCCTGGTCAGTCATTTTTCATTTTTGCTGTTTAGTTTGTGATGGAACTACTTTTCATTTGTTTCATTTTTACCATTATGAATTAGTTTATTATTTATTGTTGCTGTTTACTTTTCATTTGTTTCATTTTTTGCAGGTTCTACTACATGCTGTTTAGTATGCTGTTCTACTACATGCTGTTTAGTATGCTGGTCAGTCACTCTTTATTTTTGCAGGTTCTACTACATGCTGTTTTTTTCCCTCCTCTTGGTTCCATTTAGCAGCTGGTGCTATCTGTTTGACAGATTATGATATGGTGGGCAGGTCTCATGCGAGAGCCACAACAATTGCATGGAAGAATGATCTTGTCATTTACATCCTTTATCGACTTCCTTTCTTTTTTTACTTCCATCAGTGAATTGGAACATATGAGGTTGTTGTATCTGCTTTGGAACACCTGAGGTTGTTGTATCTGTTGTCTTGCTTTGGATTACTGCTGATTTCTTGCTTTGTATCTGCTGTCTTTTAATTCGTGTTCATACAGTGTAATGTTTGGTGCTATGTTTGGATCATACAGTGTAATGTTTGGGTGTATTCGTCATTGGGTGCTATGTTTGGATCATGTCGTTTGATATAATTAATGACTGCTAGGGTCAACAGTGAGATAATCATCATGTCTAAAAATGATATTGCATACAACCAATTATGTTTCACTTACGTTCGGTTTGGATACTCAATTATGTTTCGTTCGCATTTAAATATATTTAAAGTTTCTAAATCTGCAGGCACACAATTTGAACCGATTGAATTGTGGGGAAAAAATCTCTAGATTTGACCCAGATTCAAACTAAAAAGCTAATCAATTAGGTGGCACACTGGTTCAAAGGCCACTTTAACTTTAAAATATTAATCCATTCAGTTCGTCTCACGCATACTGCAAAATGGAAAACAAAACAACAAAAGAAAATCGAATTAAACAACATACCAGCAGATTTAACCAACTACGTTTATTTCCAAGTAGTCATTATGAATTACTGATATCCAACTACCAACTGCAAAGTGTTAAATAGCAATACAAGCTCCAGACTCCAGATCATCCTCGGGCTGGTATCAGTTTGGTGTGGTTTATTCTTGTTTGATCTTGTTTTTGCTAGAGTTACAAGTACCGAACATTCTAAAGCTTGGCTCTTTTAAGTTCAAACTTGCCTATGGTTCCCAGATGAACTTCATCAGGACCATCAGCAATCCGCAGAGTGCGAGCAGCAGCCCATAAATGTGCCAGAACAGTTTCTGACGATACACCAGCAGCTCCATGGACTTGGATCGCAAAGTCAAGCACCTTCAATGCCATATTTGGCGTTGATACCTGTCATGTTCCGAAAACAAGATATTTAGAGCATCACGAACAGTGTCTTATCTGGAACCACAGCGGACTAGTGCAGTGGGCTACACAGCCTGAGACAACTCACGCATATGAACTCAGTCAGGATTGAATGAGTGCGTGGGAGGGATGAGGCCAGGCTTGTTAGAAAGACTGCAGACTGCCTGAAGGCTAAGTGCTCGGAAGCGAGTGACTTAACTATTCCCCCCAAATTAACTGTCCGTATTTCGAGCTTGTTAGAAAGACAATGCATCAACTTACCTTGGTCATAGCAATTATATTTCGAGCTTCCTTGTTCCCAAAACGATCAACATAATCAGCCGCTCCAAGAACAAGCAGCCTTGCTTTCTCCAATTCAATGCGACACTGCATCAGACACGGACAGGCGTATAAAATCAGAGGGGTGCATTGGTAGTCATTATGGAAATACATATTTCATTCTTCGTAAAATAAATATTTTAGGTATATTTTATCATTATGAAAATTATCCCTCATCTATTTTTCATAACATTTCGAGGAACTAAATATAACAAGAGTTATTCTCCATCTGTTCCATTCTATAACCCAGATACTGTTTTAAAAAATTTATTCCTTTTCTATTCCACCTAAAATAGCCTCTATTACTTATCTATTCTATTGCATTAATCAAACACAGCGTTTGTTTCCCCAACTACAAGCGGATTATGGTCATAAAAGAAAGACATCATTTAGTCATGTCCAAACATTCGCATCCTTAATAATCAACAGTAGTAGATTGAATACTGACAATATAACCTAACTAAAACTACTGAAACATGATATAGTAAGCATTAAGACAAAAAGAAAAAAAAAAAATCAAGTTAAATAACCTTGGCAAGGTCTGATAAAAATGATCCCTGTTCAGCTATTAACTTTCCAAAGACTCTCCTCTTGAGTGCTCTTTCAACTGCCATCTGCATACCACGTTCTGCAGCTCCTACAAGTCTCATGCAATGATGTAATCTGCCTGGTCCAAGTCTACCCTGAAAATATATAGATGCTGAGATATCATGAAAAATGAGACGTCATGTACTGAGTCATGGAAGATAAGGCATACTTGGGCAATCTCAAATCCCCGGCCTTCCCCCAAAAGAATATTCTTCACAGGCACACGGACATTTTCAAAAACTATTTCAGCATGGCCATGAGGTGCATCATCAAAACCAAAAACGAGCAAGGGTCTTTTTATGCACACCCCAGGAGTATTGACATCCACTAAGATCATTGATTGCTGCTTATGCAAAGCAGCAGAAAAATCCGTTTTTCCCTACATGTGGTGTTGAATTTCACACTAGTTATCGAAAACAGATGACTAATTCTAGTAATAAACAAAATAATTGGTTTTATTACTGAAAAATACCATCAATATGAGGACTTTGCATCTAGGATCCATTGCTCCACTTGTCCACCACTTCTTTCCATTTATGATGTAGAAGTCGCCTTGCCTATGTCAAATTTGTAGAATGATCATCTCGAGGTAAAAGAAGCACATTTAGCATCAGGTTGAATGAATTTTATAAGATCCAATTATGATGAAAAAAAGGTATTAATAGTACAAAATGCCGGTACAATACTATTTTCAGTAGCATCCAAGCATTCTGGACTAAAAATAGTATTATGAGGGTGCTTTATAGAAGTTACGACAACTATGCTTCTCACAGTGCTGACATGTACTATTGAGAAATTAATTTCTAATTGCCACCTGAGCTACTAAAAGAACTAATCATAATTATAGTTCTCAATTTTTCTAGGTAGCAAGGTAACTGATGACCATATTAAAAGCCAGTAAAAAGAGAACATGGCACGTGTTGGATAAACAACAAAAACAAAGATGTGCAGGCAACAAGAACTGGAAAGAAAATTATGAAAAAGAAAATTGTAAAGGAAATTGGAGAAAGCTCGACAGTAACACCAAACTATAGTAGATTATACATGTTCAAGGAGTGACTAAGATGAGTGAATCCTACCTAGTTATTGAACATTCAATGTTGGTTGCATCAGAAGATGCAACTTGTGGCTCAGTCATTGCAAATCCGGATCGAATGTTTCCTTCTAGCAAGGGAATCAGCCACTCTTTTAGTTGATCCTTGTTGCCATACCTCAACAAAACCTGAATAAAGATAATAATATTGCAGAACATGCTCTTAGTATTACATAGCGAAAAGAATCATAAATTGCAGATAACTATAAGCTATTATAACAAACTATCATTGCTGATTCACTGTTGACATAAGGAAATTAACGCAACTGTAACAGAAAATTGCAGATGAAAAACATCCTTTCTAACCTCTAACTTATTAATCACTCAGCTTAGCTACAGAACTTATATTTTGTAGAATTGTCCATCTCTTTTCAATCAATAGGTAGAGCAAAAGATTTGTTTGGTATTTAAATGATGACATATTTGCTAAGATTTGACATCATCTCCTAACGAGCCATAAGTTGAAGATCTGTTAGGGCATCTACACTCCACAAGTCCAGAATCAGACACAAATCTAAGTGTGTCCAATACAAAATTTCACTGAGATGAAAAACCATTCCAATACTCACAATAATGATCTTATCAACATATACAATAATGCTTGCTGATCTTCTAGGCTTAAAGATTTTTTTTTTCTTACTTCATTATCCATTACCCTGTGCACAATAAATAACGGAATGCAGCAGTTAGTCATGCTCAGCATAACCATCTATTAGAGCACATTTAACCTTATATACAATTTATTTTCTTTCCTTAAACTTTTTTAATCAATCTTGGATTCTCAAAGCCTGCGGATGCAACATATATACATACAACTATACAGGCTTAAGCAACCGACCCTCTATTTACATGAATATTATAGCCTGGCATCCTCCATCCAAACTTCAAGTTGACCACCACCGTGCAACTATAAATAACAGATATTTAAGATATATATAAAATTGGTGTCCTTAAAGAATATAACATGTTATACATAATGATGTTTTCATGATTAATTAGTTAGTGCAGAACTAAAAAACACAATACAATGTAGAGTTATACTTAATAGCACATATCTAAAAGATGTATGCATGTGTTGACTTGACACTAGTAAGAAGGTAAATATGGAATACTAAATAGTTTATTAAAGAACAAAAAAAAATTGATTGACTGAAACATAGATAAAGTAACGACATATATAAACATTATGTTACCTCCATATTTCCTGTGTCTGGTGCACCACAATTGAAAATCTGCGGTGCCCAAATCGAACGGCCCATAATCTCACAAAGATATGCATACTCAAGGTTGGAAAGCCCAGCACCTAGTAAGTTGTTAGTCCAAACTCCACCAGAAACGTGCCCTTCTCCTTCAAGTATTTTTCTAGCTCTAGCAGCACTGTCAGCCTACAGATTTATCAATGTGGCATGCAACAGAAACCAAATCAAACACCAACTGGAAAAGCAGGAAATCAAGTTACTGAACACAAGCCATCAAGTTCATTCCCTTTCCATAAGAAACTAATTAAGATTGTGTATAAAAACAAGAAGATAAAACCTTACTGGAATCCATAAGTTCCAAAGGCCTTCCTGTTTGGCTAACCATTTTAGCTTTTCTTCTTCTGGATGAATAGTCCAACGGCTACTTGATTGTGCCATACTATAAAACTCACTTTCCCTCGGGTATATCTGTTCTTGCAAAAACTTCAATAACTTCTTCCTGAGGTTCAAAACCTTTTGTGAGGGCATAAATAGTCCCTGCGCCATCATGGAATGTTGATTCTCCTCTTCTACTGACAATGCTACCCTGGGATTCAATATTCCTGAACACGGTGCACATACAAACTTGTAGACCTTTGCAAGAAATAGATCTAACCTAAATTGATCCAGAATACTAAACAATGCAAGTATGGTAAAAGTTTAATGGAACAGCAAAAGTGCTCGCTTGAGTGAGCTGGTTCCTGAATAGGGAGGCAAATCTACTTACATTTTTTTTTCACCAAATTAATACAAAGGAAAACACATGCTCTGATAAATATCAAGTAGCTTTTGAGACTAAAATGGTTCTTTTTCAAGTACAAACGAAGGGAGTAGGGCCATAAGAACATGGTAAGAAGAAATACACTAGGAAAATTTTTAATGCAGAAGAAACGTGTCTGCCATGACAGTATATGTACATGCCAAGCGTCTCTCCAATACTATGACCAAGCAATTTGTTATAACATAATTCTGCCAGTAATGGCCTACAGGAATAAACAGGACTTCAAACTTCTTCACGCGAACAAAACAGTGCAATTTTTAGGCTGGATGAGCAAGAAATTCTCCTTTGCTGTGGTCCTTCCAAGAGTTTGAATGCACTCTTGGGATTAGATGCATGTCACTCAGAAGCCAGTACTCGCCCTCATGTGCACACTCTCAAAATTATGTTCATAGCTGTAACTCCATCACACTTCAATAAACAAACCTTCCACAATCCCACTTCAATTGCTCCTCAATCATCTATACCAAACTCTATCCTAAATTCGCATTTGTAAAACTCCAACTAACCCATAATGAAGGAACCCCTTGAAACCTAATCTGAAAGTCGAAACCCATGGCTTACTTCCTTTAGCAAAGGTATATGGTACCATCCCACCCCCTGTGTGATTGGTTGGTGCCACATTCAAGCTTAACCATAAAACAAATAAATATTTGATGTTGAAAGAAGCACTTTAGAATAAAATGTGGTTAAGAGGATATAGCCAATCTCACATTCCTTCAAATAAAGAGACTTGGGAAAAAAAACATCACAACAAGATTACCGCAGGGAGAGATATCAGGAAGAACAGATTCTCGATTAATAAATTCCAATGCAGAATCAATTAAGATATTGACCATCTTTCCAGAATCCTGAGCTCGCTCACCACCTGAAGCATTACCCTGCATATCTTAAACTATTACACAACTAAAAACAAATTTCTATGTAAATTTTTCTGATCTTAATACCTGAATCCACCTATGGTATACACCTGCATGAATAGATGCGCCACGGAACAAAGAAAAGGCAATATAAAATTTCCATTCTCGAACAGGCCAAGGCCTTCCCTGAAGATCATTGATTTATGCAAGGAATAAAACAAACATGATGAATAAAAATGAAACTGAAATTATGGAAAATATAGGGAACAAAAGAGAGTCAAGGTACTACTTACAGCTGCAGAGCAATATAATGCCAGGTATTCTACCAAGGAAGGAATACCTTCTGGAATACCACTAGTCTCCAGTCCTTCATATGATTTGTGTTTGCCAAGTGCAGCAAAATCAAGAATATAATGCTGAAAAATTTTCAAAGAATTAATTATGATTTGAATAAACCAATCATGTTTGAAGCTAGTAAATGAGCTTTTCAATATATTTCCCAAGTCACAAGTAGTTTTCCTGCACCGAGTCATGGAACGGGACTATTATCACGCAACTCTCCATCTTCTCCACCATCTTTGACAAACTCTAACAAATCATGGATGCTCACTCAGTACAGGAACTCCTCGCAACACTCAGAAAGTGCCTTGCATCATCGATCTTGGTCACATTATGCCACCCCCTCAAACTAAAGTTGCTCCATATTCCATTGACAATTTCCTCTATCACCAGTGTATTTCTCTATTAATTGTATAAATAAAGAGACCTAATCTTTCTTTCCTTATTCTCAAGTATATTTTTTCCTATTGTATTTTAATCTTTGATGTTAATGAATCCTTTTTCTCACTTTATTTGACATTTCCTCCTCCAAGGCATGTCTATTTGAGAGAAGGAAAAGGGGAAAGAAATGACCAGTGCTAGGGAAGAGAAGAGGGGAGAGAAGGGAGAGGAAAGGAGTTTCCTTTGTGTTTCCTACTTGAGAAGAGATAAAAGAAAGGGCAAATGAAAAATAATAGCAAGTTTAGACATTTAATTTCGTTCTAACTAAGATATACAAGCTAAACAGTCTTTTCACCACTTTTCAATGCTTCCATCCTCTTTCATCCTTTTTTGACCAGAACCAAAAGTGAGGAAAGGACATCCAAATTGCCCCTTATTTCCCCTTTTCTTCTACTTTAATAGGCAACAGATTGTTGATTTCTTCTTACTTTCCCTCTTGTTAGGCTCCTTTTCCTCAAAAGTAGGCATGCCTTTACCTTCCTTTAAAATGACATAGGGGGTGCTTGGTTGGATGGAATGGGAGTGGGGAATGGGAAAGAATGGAAAGTAGGTGCTTGGTTTGGGGAATTGGTGGTGGGTCCCATGGATTCAATCCCGCACCCTTAGATTCTAGAAAATGTCATTCCTTTTTTTTTTTTTCTCTATTATAGCAAAGTAGGAGCTAATCTGCTAATCATTTTTTTAACCATCTTCATCATGCATCATCCACCCATTTATCTTGCCATACTTAGCCTTAATCCATGAAAACTTTGGAATCTTATGGTATGTTTAACATGAGATACTAAGAAAGGAAAATGTGCTCCCAATTACATGAACTACTTTCAACAGAACTATCACATTAATGTACCACATTCATCAACGTCATCAAGTCATGCTAGTCCCAATTAAAATAGGATCATATTAGCCTACTAAATGTTTTTCACTGATATGATTTCCTTGCAATTATTATCTTTGTTCACCTATATAAAATGCCTTAAAAAATTACATCATAATCTCAAAAACTACTAGCTAAAAATCATTTTCACTAAAACCCCCCAAAAATAAAGTATTTAACACAGTAAAGTTAAACAATTAGCTAGCGATACAGAAAAGAAGAACAATATATAGCTAACAGACAGTTTAAACAATTTGTTCAAATATGTTCAGGAGGGTAGAGACAAGTGGAGGATTATTACCATGGCACTGTGTGCAACATCACACATTTGATTCCCTAAAGTTGATAGTTCCCAGTCAAGAATGCCAATTACGTGATCCTGTAATATAAAGTAAGGCAAGGGGAAAAAAATAATTCATACATTAGAGGTCAATGAACATTTATTTTTTGCCACATGGTAGTATCTCATTTGGTATAAATTTTATGGATTCAAAGTTCAAACTCAATTATGTGCAATCTGATTAAAAAATTATGGGAATTATATTGCTAGTTGTGTTGAGATGTGAAAAAAAAAATCCCTCTATGCATACGACAAAGATATGAGTACTCATTTAGCATCATAATAAAGCATACAAAATTGGGCACCATAAATTAGCATCATTATAATCCTCAAGTTGTTAGTTTCTAACTCTTTGGGACTGGCTATAATGGCCTACTCCATTTAATTCTATGAGTATTAACTACTAATATCCATATCTCTCAAATCACTCCTACATAGAGCTTTCTTTGGTGTCTCTACTCTTTACACGTTGAGCTCCAATCAATTCAACATGTCTAACTATAAATCTATTGGTTATCTTTGTAAATATTCCTCTAGTCTCAACTTATTATCTCTCATTTTATCAACTATCTGAATTGCCCTAACATACGAGTAGATAAATCATTATTGAGCAACCAAATGTGATCAGCTGGGTTCATTTAGCCATCAATAAAGATTGGCCAATTGGAAGGTGTTTATAGGTTGTCCATGCATCTTGTTTTATATCATTGTAAACAGGAAATTCAGTAGTTTATAACTTTGCAAGCAATACCCCCTCCAAAATCCTTTTTCAAAAAAAAAAAAAAAAAAATGCAAGCAATCTTAATTTAGGATTTCTTCATTACTTTAGTATCAGCACATTAATCAAACATATCAAATGACATCACAATCAAATTTATTAAATAGGATTTGCAATTTAAATCGTTGAAATTAAGTAGCTAATTGAATAATCGAAATATATTCCAGAATGCCTGAAAGACACCAAAAATATCTGAGTGGCACTAAAATATAGGAACCTTGATAGGATGAAAAACAAGATTATCGATTCGATAGTCCCCATGTACAATCCCAGTGCCTGATGCACCCAAAGAATCTTGAGCTGGGATATTTTTTCTGAGCCAAACGATCAGATCTAACATTTTTGGATTCCGTTCAGGTTTCCCTTGACCAGTAGAAGACAGATATTGCTTTGCCCATCTTTCAACCTGAAAGACAAAAAAGATTTTACATTTTTTTTCAGATTTTCTCTGCTTCTGATTCATGTGGCTCAGTTTAACATCAAATTTCAACATAAAAATTGAAAATGCAAAACAATATATTGAGAGATGAAACAGTATAGTAATTGGATCAATGGAGCAAAAATTGACTCAAAGCAAGAAAAAAAATATTAAGATGGTATATGAAGGAGAGCCTTGGCACAACGGTAAAGTTGTTGTTCTGTGATTTAGTGATGGCGGGTTCGAGGCTCGGAAATAGCCTTTTTTTTAATGCAGGGTAAGGTTGCGTACAATAGACTCTTCTCCGAGACCCCGCACCACATTGATGGGAGTTTCATGCACGGGACTACCCTTTATATAAGGTGAACGATTAGCACAACTGATTGTGATACCATCCATGTATTGTACATCACGCATGTCAAATAGGACTCTAAAAGTTTATCCTCTAGACGTTTAAAAACTTGTTGAGTTTGATTAGAAGAGTAATTATTAAAATAACTGGAAGTACTATTAGGAACATAAGGTAAATCTATAGTTTCTGTTTTTGACATTATCAATCACGTGGATGGGCAGAATTGACTTTCCATGTTGAACATATGAATGGGTCTACTTATATGAGGCCATTTTCCTCATGAAACCAGCAGGAATTAAACAAAAGAAACAATACTACAATTATATATTAAGTTGGTGACCATTATATCCCCAAAGCTTAAACTATTAGGAAAAAATCTCTTACAGTTCTGTATTCTTGACAAATAGTAACTGTTCTATTTTGTTCAAAGAAAGAGTTAGAAAACAAACAATAATGTACATTTTTAGACCATAAATTTGTTGTGAGTTTGCATATATGCTCACAGAAAGTATTAGTGATTAGTTCTTGTTTTCCAGATTAAAAAAATTAAAATTAACTTATAATACCTGCCTCCTACAGTAGTTTTCTCGCCTGCCAAACTTTTGCAAACCAATAGCATCTGCATCAACTTTGTGCAAAGAAGCTAGAGTTTTTGCAGTTGCTTCATAAATAAGCCTCCTCCTATCTGGACTCAGTCCCTGACCATAAAAAATTGCAGCTTGTTCCAAATTAATTCAAACTTCAAAGAGAAAGAAAAAAAATCACAAAAGAGACAAAAAATTACTGTTTCCTCTAACCAAAGTCCGCTATCATTTACAGCACCTAAGTGTTACATTTGTTGATGCATGCGATGAAGTAAGAAGCTGTAGTTCATTATTTCACAGAAAATGTACTATATTGAATCATCTGAATACCACATCAGCATAGAATAAGAATCTTACAGGCAACTTGATATCCAAGAAAATTCGCCCTTCCAAATACTCCATAATGTAGAAAGATGTTCCAATTATGTTTACATCAGTGCACAAACAAAAGACTTTCGGAACTGAAACATCTGTGCTGACTCCTAAAGCCTTTAGAATCTGTACAAAAATCAAAAAAGATGAATTGATGGAAATTATTAGGCAATATTTGAAGGGAAGCCTAACTAACAAGGCTGCATAATACTAAAATAGAATTCCCTATGTCGTGGGAAACAGTCAAACAGATCAAGACGTCATTTATCTGCTTAATCCTAAAAACTGAAAAGGAAAAAAAAACAAATTACAAGCATCTATTGTAAAAGTTTCCTGGTCCATTCAACTCAAACTAAGAGTTATTTTAAAACGATTTTGGAGATAAATAGAGGCTTGTGGCAGTCCCGTATGATCTAAGTAACCACAGAAACTGTGAATTTCCAAAACAAAATGGGAGTTAGAAGTCATTCAGCTGAAAATTGCTTTTAACTTGACCTTCTTCCTATAATTAAAAAATCATGCTATAATTGATTGCACCAAGTTTTAAAAAAAAGTTAAATGGCTCTTGTTCATGCGCCAACAGAAGGCAGGTTGCTTGATATACCACTGCCAGATAAATCATCTGGCAGTGGTTCATGCAAATCCCATGCTGAGGCAGCTTGCCGGTCTTGAACGGTGATGGAACAAGAGGAAATTACTCGTTCCCATGGCAAAGTTCTCTCCTTCGCTACTGATGGTGTACTACTAGACCAGCAAAACAACATTTTTCTCAAATTGAGACATGGTATACCCTCACAACAGTGTCGACGTACTTCCTGCAGAGGAAAGAAGCTCTAATCTCATAATTAGATGAGTTTGTCCAGAAATCCAATTTGTGGATGCAATCCCATCTGACAAAACTTGTCAATCTGGAACGATGATGAAATTACTTCAAGTTCTGTCCGTCTCTATTGTTGGCATGTTACATGGCAAAAAAAACCAACATTTTTATTACAATAACAAACCTGGTATTCCCTCTCCACGGCGTGGGCGGAATCGAGGAGCACCCCAGGAGGTTTCTTCCGCAGAACGTAGCGCTGGACGGCCCCGTCCAATGAGGCGACCTCCAAACAATAAGTAGGATTGGACTGACCGTGGCCAAACTGGGCAACGCTAAACCTAGCCGGCGATCGGGGAAATCCATCCACGTTGGAGATGGCGTAACGAATCAGCGCATCCTCGTCGAGGCGGTCGGCAGCCTTCACTGGCTGGAGTAGTTCCGACGTGAAGATCACCATCGCGGTGTCGCAATCGGGGAGAGAGAGAGAGAGAGAGAGCGCGAGCGAGTTTTGACAAGGAACCAGAGCCCTGGAGGTGTCAAGCAAAAAGTCCCCGGATGAGTATTGGGTTAAATCTAAACTATCGAACCGAACAAATTAATAATAATTAAATTAATATTTTATTCGATTTAATCGAATTATAAATATTGAAATTAAAATCGAACGTAATTAATTAAAAATAATTTTTTTAAAAAAATAAATTAATCGAATTTTTAAATTTAATAATTTTATTAATTCAATTTTACTGGCAGGTACCAGTCTATCGGCAGAGCACGGCAGACAGCTGTGCCCGGAAGCAAGCGCTTGCCTGGTATGGTCCGTCAGATTTAATTTTTTAAAATAATAAAATCATTTAAAAAAATGGAAATGAAAATTGTATATACATATTATAATTTTTTCGGAATCCTAATTTTTATATGTTTGTAATGTATGTTTATCTAAATACTTTTTACAGAATAATCATTATTTTTATTTAGAAGACGACAAAGTTATAGATATTTTCATCGTCTTTCCCTTGAAATCGAAAAATAAATCATAATTATTTATTTTTTACTAATCTCTGATTTACCCATCCATCAACTGAACATATAAATCCTTCTATCTACTAACTCATTTATCCTTCAAGTTCCATGTTGAATTACTGATACGGGTATCATGGCATAGCACCCTCTTAAACTAAATGGTCTTCTATTAAAAAAAAAAATTAACAAACTCCCTAAGCTTTTAGTTCTGGCTTATTTTTATGAAAGACTTGGAATCGTCATGTACAATTGAATGAACACGTCCGTTCCCTCAGTCCAGCATAACCGTCATGCATGCCCGACACAACCAGGGATCTAATCATTAGAGCTAAACAATATCCCAGCCGATCTAATCAAGTAAACCAATGTGGAGGGAGTAGTTAGGGAAGATTCACCCAAATGATGGCGCCGTTAAATTAATATCGCCCATGTGGATATGGGCGATGATTTTCAATTCTTTTCGTTAATGAGGCAATTGGTACAAAATGGTAGATTTGCACAGCTCCATTGTGTTGGTCATGTGTCAATGCTCATGACCTATCCACGCATCTCCATCGCAAGAGCAGGGCGAAAATCATAGGAAAATGGTGAATGTTAACAAATTGGTGGAAAACTCATCTCCGCCGACCATGGTTATAACTATAATCCCGATCCCGCCACCTTCTACTGCCTCCAGTATCACGGTCACGGTGGGAAGCTGGCCCCTGCCTAGACCATTCAGGCCTCTTATTCAACCTACTATCACCTTTTGATTCCTCGCCATAACTCCATCTGGAGGAAGACTCAGGAGGTCTCTCAGAACTGCCACGGGACCTCCAAGTCTCTGACTCATTTTTGATGAACCCATTCTGTTCAGCCCTTCCGCCAGAAAAGGGCAAAGATCCACTGGGATAATCATCGTAGCTGTTTTGGTTGGGATAATACTGTTGGCTTGGCAAAGGAACTTCAAAAACACCATTTCGTCGATCAGTAGGATGATTTGGTGTCAGATCCTGCCTCACAATTGTTGTGGAACCAGGTGCTGGCCATGTTGGAGTTGTGCGTGAGAAAATTAGCTGATCGTTGGGGGCGGATTGTGATCTCTGCGCATTGAGAGGAACCATTGGCAATGTGGGATTCATTGAATTGGTTGAAGGAATGTGTCTGAATGACTCCTGTCGAGGTAGTGATGACACGAATGTTGTATTGGTTACTGAGTAATCGTTACTGGGCATATCGGAGTCAAAAAGTGTAGCAGGTTGTGATGAATGGGCAATGGATTGAAATTGCCTCTGGGATGGGCCGGGAGCTGTACCCCTGGATGGAAGGAAACTAGCGGATGGACCATTTTGAGTTGCCAAATTGTTTGCCACCGCAGCAACTTTTGGCAGCGCGAAGATGGCTGCTGATGCCTGAGCAGGCTGTGCTAAACTAGAGGCCTGAGACTGGTTGAGCGCTGGTGCGGCAGCAACAAATAGATGATGTTGGCGGGCGACATCTGTCTGCATGGCATTAGCCAGCACAGCCCTGTTGGCTGAAAAATGAGGCTGCAAGACTGGTGTTCTTGTATAGGTTGGAAAGTCTGACCTCCAGCCACTCTGCAAATGAACGAAACAAGATTATGGCATAACAAAAGAAAACGAAATCTGATCCGGCCAAATGAAATGCCAGTCCAGGGGTAGTAGTCTCACTCTTTCAGCTTCGGATGGAGGAGTTGGAGAAGGAAGGGACGTTGCCAATTCTGTCTTCTGGGATTGTGCTTGATAAGAGTTAGTTTGTTTTTGGCGTTCCAACTCATTCAGTATACCGTTCAATCCAACACCATTTCGTTTAAGCATATCCAGCAGTGCCACCATCTCCTCACTAGTTAAGTTCTTTCCTTGAGTTGATGTTAAAGCAAACACAAGGTCCGGATTCTTCAGTAGCACGGCAAGCAATTCAAGATCAGGCTCTGGAATCCCATCACTGTTTGATGGTGCTGAGGTGATTTCCGGAGGTATAGCAGCAGCAGGGGATTCCTCGAGTACATTGTTTGGAGAGGGAGAAGAAGAGCCTTCTTCAACATCAGCGTCTGGTGGCTGTTCCAATGGGATTTCTGGTGTCAAACTGTCATCAAAATCCATTTCAACGTCCCAAGGTTCCTTCGGATTGAGTGGGATGTCTTGCAAACATGAATAGAAAGTTTCATTCTCTCGCCGATTTCTCTGGGTTTGGACATCAATCTCCTTGCTGCTCTCTCCAACTCCCACTCTCCATGTAGAACTTATGCATATCTCTGCAACTAGAACCATGACAAGCCAAGAAAATAAAAATATTAGAAGAGGAAATCTTGCAATTGAACTACATGCCGGCTAAATCAATCAAATAAAGCTCGGCATGTTACAGCATATGTATCAGAACAAAAATGGCAACAGAATTTTGTGATGCAATGTTGAACTTTACAATTAAGAAAGAATCAACGGATTCAAAGAGGACCAAAATTGAAGAATCATTTTCATTTTACTCCAACAAAGCAAAACCAATTGCTACATGGCTTGAACTCTTTTAAGGCACAATCATTACATATCACTAAAGATGTCTTAAACTGCTAAAGACAAGAATTCACAGCATATTTGTTAAATTGTAAGAACACCAAATGGTGGCAAAACTATTGAAAATGACAAATTGCATCTCCATTGGCATTAGGGGGAATCTAGCAACACGCATTG
>JBBPFP010000084.1:145049-164020 GCA_037974795.1 Kaempferia galanga
TTCCTTCTCACCGTTCTCTCGGCCAGTACCGTGCCAGCTTGGATCTACTTCCTTCTCACCGTTCGCTTGGCCAGTACCGTGCCAGCTCGGCTCTCTCCTCTTTTCAGCTCGGTCATCAGTGGTCAGGTCATCTGTGCTCTTAGCTGTTCATCTCTTTTGAACCGGTGCCGGATCATATAATTTGAGGAAGACTGAGAGGAGAAGAGGTACGTAGCTGGTATAGCAACTTTGACTTTCAAAGCATCACTAAAAATTGAAAAGCTTAAACCAATGAACGATAATGGAGATGAGCTCATTGTGAAACGAGGATAAGTCGTACGTAGATGCTTCATTAGCTACTAAAAATATAATTAATCATTAATTAAATCCTTAATATTCTTGGTTAATTAAGAAGGGAAGCAGTGGATGCTTGTCGAAGTTGGAGATTCCAATTTGATTAGCACCTCTCCTATCTTTCATTATAAGTTAATGGTGATTAGCTTTATTCTTCAAGACAATTAATTAATGGCCTAACGTTAATGGAGAATCTATTTCAGAATTTGATTTATTATTATTATTAAAAATTGAAGATTTTTTCTTGATTTATCTATCTAATAAATATAATTTACGCTACTATCAATTTAAAAAATATTTAACATGTGAACATACAACAGTAGAAATGAAAAGTAAATCAAAATTATCCTACGGCACTTTTCTGATATTAAAGAATATGATTTTATTTTGTACGAAGTAATATACGCAACTTGAGAAACTAAGATAAGTATTTAAGATTTGTTAATTGCTCTGTGTGTTTTTTTTTCTTTCCAAAAATAGTGATTGGAAAAAAACAGGAGAAGCTTATTATCTGGATTTATTTTGTAACTGATCATGCGAGGAGAGGAGATCAACAACCTCTCTCTCTCTTTTGATCTGATCTTTTCGGCTATTAATTAATTAATTAATTTAACTCTTATCGTTTTCTTCCCTCTGATGGCGGACGGAGGAGGAGACGAGCCCGAGGAGCTCAGCGACAAGCAGAAGGCGGAGATCGCGAGATGGTTCCTCACCAGCGCCCCCGCCGGCGAGATCCAATACGTCGCCAAAGGTGCTGCTCCTCTTATCCCCATCCTTTTTGCAGTTTCTGCCTTTCGATTCCGCCGGGCGAGGGCTTAGATCCGCCTGGGGTTTGCAGACGTGAGGTCGATCCTAGGGGACGACAAAATCTACGAGCTCGCCGCCGCAGAGGCTTTTCCCGTCTACAACAAAACGCATTTTATCGCTCTACAGATGCCCGATCGAAGTGGCGATGTGAGTCCCCTCGGCTAATTCGCCCCCCACATTTGAACATTTCCGGTCAAAGTTGCGTGCTTGCTTACTCCCTCGCAGCTCTAGTTGGTAGAGGGGTGCTTAACCTAGGGCTCTTGCTTCTTGATGTTTAGGGTTGAAGGATGAAAGCTGAAGGGGTATTTAGTCTATCGATACGGTCATTGGAAGGCATTTGGTAGCCTTTGAACATATTCTCGAGCATTCTGAATTAGTTTGATCATCTGGCATGGTTGGGTTGCTGAATCTGCTTACTGATCAGCATGGTTGTTGATGGTTTGACAACTGCTTACTCTGTGATCAAACCAGACAGATGCATGTTTACCGTACTAATGTATCTTTATCGCCTGATGAATGTTATGTACGGCCTTGAACCACTGCCAATGAACTAGTAGGACATTATATGTGAGGCTACATTTAGTCAGGACTAGGTTGTTCTTGCTGTTAGTTCAGAAATTTCCGCTTTCTTATTTTGCCTACTTTCAGCCATATCCATCCTCATTTTTTTTTTTTCAGAGAAACACAACTCATGATGGTAACTGAAAGTATGATCAATTCACACTTCTTTTATTGTTGTCAAAAAATGCAAATTTGAGAAGTAATTGCAGTCTTAGAGTGCTTATAATAAACCGTCCATCTCATCAGTACCTGTAAACGCTCGTCACAATTGATAAAGGATTTAGATGTTTGCTAACTTAAGTAGAAAACCAAAATATCCTTCTGATCTCATCCTTGTTTTAAGATTCATGAAACAGTCATTAACTGTTTAAAATGTAATTTTCTTTCTTGTTATCTCTTACACTAATTTAGATCTTGCAAAATCAAACTAACTATATTAGGCACTGTCATGGAGCTTAGGTAAATATTGATCTTAGTTTTCAGGTTTCCAAGTCTGTTTGTATATGTGAATAATTTCATATATTGTTGGTTTTTGTATATTATTATCTAGATACTCCATTGACGTGGTCTAAAATCTTAGCATGCTTTTGAAGTCCAATGTTTTTCTAGTCTGATGATGAAGTATTGTAAAAAAGTAATAAATTTTCAAGCAATTAATTATCCTTACTTTTTTTTTTTTGTCTTTTCCTGTTTAAACAGATGTATTTATGTGTTTGAACTTTGATGATCACATTAGGTGCTCCTTACCACATATGGAGAACTTGACAAGAACAACTATCTTGATCCAAGGACTGCTCAAGTTGCCACAGTGGATCATGTCAAACAAGTAATCTAGTTCATTCCTGTAGTACTTTTTGCTACATGCCTTTTCAAATAAATACCTTATTTATCTTGAAATAAAAATTAGAAATACTTTCTTATAGCTTCAGATGTTATCTAGGATTCTCATAAATTGAGGTGAGCTTTACCATAGATAATTGTTTGCTAGGGTAATATTTTTGCAAGCGCCAAAGTTTTCATTAATTAATCAACTAATTCTTAATAAATCTTCTAATATTTCATTAAATAATATTTTGTAATAACGTTGGCTTATTTAAGCAAAGCTGGCATTCATTCATCAATATTGGTTCTTGCAGCTTGAAAACCATGAATTCGTATGATTAACTCATAAATATCTATCTATGTATAATATCTCAATAGCCTAAATGTTTGAACATCCAGAGTCCAGACATCATAGTAGCTAGTGTGCCATGCGCTCTGGACTCTTTTTGCTCGTCCATGTTCACTACATGAAAGTACATTGTGTGGAGCATAGAGCCAGACATTGTGATAGTTGACCTTGTGTGATTCATATCACTAGTGACCTAATAGTGGCCAAACAAAATGTATTTCATCTAATCATTCTTTTGTAATTCATGCCATGGAGATCATAGACTCCATTGGTTTTCAAAGACCACTGTCATCATCAAGCACATCTTGGATTGAACCTTAAACTTTGGATTTTCAATGTAATTCCAAAAGAATATGCTAAACTTAAGATGGTAACCACTTATCCCAAGCATTCAAGATTTTTGGAAATTGCTCATCTACATTTTTTCATCTTAGGAACCCTTATGTCTTAGCAGATTGGATTGGATGCCCCAAGCGCAACTTATGGGTTGGCTTGAGTTAATTAAGGTTGTATATTTATTTTATCACTGAAGCCTTTTGGAATCAAATACAATATGTCTTTTTCCAATATAATTTTAAATTGATTGTTCGATTACATTTTCCAAAATGTTTAAGCTATCGGGAACTTTTCAACCTATGATTTTATATTTTAACAGAATCCCCATTGGGAACTTTAAAAGTTGACCGAACATGACTGTTGCTCAATTTTCTACCCTGAGATGCACTCTCATCACAATTTCTACTTGTCAGATTTGTCTTCTGGTGCTGGTGGTCTTGGGATATTGGCAGTGGGGATGATGTACTTAGGGAAGGGAATATATTAATTTCTAGGGAAGGGATAGTGATGTGTCATTGATTTTGTTAACTGTTATGGAAATTTCAGTAATTGTTTTTTCTAGGATATCGTTGACTTACTGGATAAACACAATCGAAATATTCATTGATTGAATAGCTAATTTTTGCAATGTCAAACTATTAAGAATTGTTTAAATATTTTTCTACTCCCCTATGTAAACCCTGAAATCTGACCCTTCGGTTTATCCTGCTCTTGTATATAAAGCCATTTTTTATGAATATAAAATCTTTTTTCTGACTATTTGCTAGGTTGCAACTAAAAAGTCCATTAACATGATTTATACTAAAAAGTTATACAATTTCTTGGATATTGCTAGTGGACCAAAGTATTTATAACCTTCGTGCCATTTATTAATTATAAGGATTTTCAATGTTTAGTACTTGCAATTTTCGTTATTCAATGGATTTTGTTCTCTCATCCTTTGGCCCATCAGTAACAATTTATTATTAATAATTTTATAATTCATGCCCACCTTTGTGTATTTGATCCCTTTGAGTAAATTTGATCTGTTTCATATATGTACTCTTCTTTTTTAGGTTTGCACTAGTTTAAGACCTGCTAATGATGAGGAGCTCCCATCTGCGTATGTTGAAGAATTCAGGTATTCTGTGAGCTTGCTGGGAATAAGCTTCATGTCTTCAGTGGGTGTCTAAATTTTTCTGTTTATAGCATCATGATGATTCCTCCTTTTTTTATATCAATTTCCTGATTCTTGTTCATTTACAAATAAAATTTGTGCTTGAGTGGAATGAAATTAATGAAATTACAAATAGAATATTATTTGTCATTTTCAAAATTTATTTTGTTATATGTTTTGTCAAATTTACCTAGCTATCCACTTTTGACAAAAGTTCAGGTTAGTAGGAAAGTCAACAATTTAGCATTTACTCGATTGGTAGTGAACTGAATTGGATTGGTTGAAGCCCAACGGTGGACTGTTCTAACTCATCTTCACTGAAGATGTTTAATACCAATACTGTTAGATGTGTACTTCTTTGTTGTGTTGCTAAATATGACTATTTGATCACTTATCACCTAAGCTTGAGCCATTAGGAAAACATCAACCTAGATTGATATTCTTAACGCCTTTTATGTATTTTCGTGTTACATAGATTTCCTTAAACATTTCAATGTGTCCCACCCTCTTACTGTGTCTTAAAGAAAAAGAATCAGCCCCATGTGCTTCTGTTGTTGCCTTTGCAGCATCTGGAAAAGGAAGAAGACAATAGAGAATAGCTGTGGTCAGAGTTGGAGGAGATATGTCATCTTCCCATTGTATATTATGTTGGAAGTAGGATGGATTTAAATTTGTTGCTTTAATGAGTGTGTGGATTCTTTCTGATTTTAGGATAATTATCTAAGAGTCATTTTGTTTTTTTAAATTTTGCTTCTTAATGATTATCATCTTGAACAATCCTGATGCCATCTCTACTGATTCTGAAAATCAAGTGACAAAATAATAAATTTTTATCCCAAAAAATTTATGATTATTTTGTTAAAGTCTCCAAAAAATTACACTTTGGTTGTGCAGTATAATTTTTATCATGCATCCTGTTGGTATTTTATGCAGGGGTTCCCTGGATGCTGAACTTAGCAAATATGTTGCAGAAACTTATCCAAAAGGAACTTGTGCTGTTTACAGCACTAGTGGAAAAGATTCAGAAGGACCAGGAGTTGATTTCGAGTTTGCAATGGTGATTTCTGCTGCTAAGCATAGCCCACAAAACTTCTGGTATGTGATATTTAGCATTTATCTTAACAAGTTTTTGAAGTTCATTTTTTTTGTTTTAACTTCTGAATGTTTCGGTTGAGATGTTGATAAAAGCAATTATAAGACTAATTAAAGTAAACTGGCCCCATAAATTAAATTGGATCACATTGAGTCCTGTGAGATTATGAGCAAAGGCTCATGTTGCATCACTATGCATATTAGAATATTACATAATATTGAAGATTTCTTCTTGCTTGTATGGTTAATCCATTGAAACAAACTGATTGGTTTATGTTTATTGCGTTGCACATTTCAGCAATGGCAGCTGGCGATCAATTTGGACTGTAGATTTCAAGGATGATATACAGACTGTTGAAATAAAAGGAAAGATACAGGCGAGTAGATCGTATTGAAACCAGAATAATTAAAGAAGCAAGCTATTGAAAATATCTTGCATGATGATGACGGTTTGATAATTACAAGTTATTTTTTTCCCAATCAATTTGCTTTTAGCTTGATGCTAAATGCCTGCCAGGTAGTAGCTCATTACTTTGAAGAAGGAAATGTCCAGTTGGAAGCTAAAAATGAATGCAAGGATTCTACTATTTTCCAGGTGATTATGAGTAAATAGTAGCCTCTAGGGTTTGAGGTGAACATTACCTATTAGAAGAAATGGATATCTGAAAGTTACCAATTGCAGTTGCTGTTAATGCTTATACTAAACAAGGATATATAAAGGAACAATCCTCTCTCCTTTTATACTGAAGTGATGCTCTGATCTTTCTTAAAATTATTGTCAATTAAATATTGTCTGCAAGAATTCATGTCATTTATGATGATGAACTTGGTGGTAGTTATACTCACAGTAGATCTGTTGATTTTCAGTCCCCTGAAGATTGTGCAGTCTCAATAACCAACATTGTTCGCAACCATGAGACTGAATATATGGCATATCTTGAGGTTTCATATTGCCTATCTCAATTTCTCAACAATTTTTTTAACTGAGGACTCAATGTATAACTTCCTGTTTATGCAGGCATCTTATTTAAATTTACCTGACACCACTTTCAAGGTACTATTAAATATTCAGAAAACTATCTATCTTTTGACAAGATCTTTCAGGATGGTTGTGTTTTTGGATAATTTCAGTCATCACTCCAGTGCAAAATATGATCATTTAGACTTGGGTTTAGGAACAGTTGGTTCTTTACCCATGAATTTAGGAATTAATTATCAAGAATGTTGAAATGGTCTTATCATATGAATTGCTGATTCCTATCGAATAAAATTTGAGCTTTATTTATGCTTTATATTAGTGATCCTTATTTATTGACCATCATTGGCCAAGCGTATCCCGGCCAGATCAAACAGTTGAAAGATGCCCATTATAAAATGCTCGTTCTTGTGGCACTGCCATTCTCATGGTTTTCCAAAGCTTGTGACACTTCTCTACAATTGCTATTTGTTTGTATTCTTTTTTTGCAGATTAAATGTTTCTGATAGCTTTCCTTTCCTACCTTGATTCAACATTAAGAGTCCCGAAAAGCTACTTGCATCTCTAGTAATTTGAAGCATTAATCAATCTTTTACAGGATCTGAGGAGGAAACTTCCCGTCACTCGAACTCTTTTCCCATGGCAGAACACCATCCAATTCAGCCTCACCAAGGACATAAACAAAGAACTTGGAATTGGAAAGTGAAAACGAGGAAGGTGAGGAAAGTGATAACCTTTGTTCTCACGCTCAAACTTCCGTTTACTCTTGTTTACGTAAAAGAGCGATCTGTTCTTTTAATTGTATTCGTGTATCTCATAGCTTTGCCCTTTATATTTCTTTTGTACGTAATTTGCATCACTGTAAAGAAATAACTTCATTAGCGACATTTACCAACTATTTATGTACCGAGTTGGCTCGATGTGTGTGATTCACCATCTGTGAAAGGGAATCGTTTTTGCGTCTCATTTTGTACGTGCCTATTGTTGTAGATTCGTTGGCAAGTTTGCTATCCGCCATTTCTGCTGATCACTCATTCGATAATGCAAGTGATAATACTCATCCGACAGATAAAATTATAGGAATATTTTGTCATCCTTTATATGGGAGAGAGACACCCAATGAAATAAGAAAAAAAATTTCTTCCACCTCTAGTTTATTTGATGGTTGGTTATAAATTGATCCTGTGATTTTCCTTTAATACTTATGTTGCACGAAAATTGAACCGTCAAACCGATTCAATGCGGTTTGGTTGGGCTGCGCACAAGTGCCATGCGGGCGCACGTGATCTCGCCCCCGGCTAATACTATGATTAATTTCACAATCCACTAATTGGTCTCTGGTACCACGGCTAATACTGTGCCTAATTTCACAATCCACTAATTGGTCTCTGGTTTGTCAGGGCCTTCTTCCTGTTTATGCAGCGATAAGGCGGTTAATACGGCAGCCACAGGGCTTCACATTAACCAAACACCATCCCATTAGTGAATCTCTAAAGTTTTGCAAAGGTCGTACAGGATTAATCTCGTTACAAAATGTCGAATGGATCCTACGTCTTCCAAAAACGTCCGAATGGATCATAAGCAAACTATTGAAATAGCAAGATTGATCGGGGATGGATAAGGGAAACTATTAAAATAATCATATATATGAAAACTATGTTTGAATGAGAATTTCGCTACCACTCGGCTTTGCCATTAACTGCAGGATTATTCTAATTAATTAACCCACAGCACATGTCCAACGAAATATTCCACTCCACCCACGCCCCCCACACACACACTCACGTAGTCACATCGCCGAGTGGTGCCGCGTCCGCCCCTTCAACCCGCACAGGAACCTCCGGCGCCCTGACACTGCCGGAGAATCCGGGCTGCCGCTGTCTGACCCCACCACTTTGACGTTCTCCGCCCACTCATGAGCCCGGCAGAAGCTCCGCCTGTCGAGCCACTCGATGATGTCGGAAAAGACGGCCTCCGCGTTGTCGTCCGGCTCACCGGAGGTCAGGCCATGCCACATCCCCGGATACAGCTTGAAGGTTTTGTCTGCGCTTCCGGATCGCTCGTACAGTGCCCGGCTCACTTCCGGGTCCGTCACGATGTCGGCTTCGCCGTGGAGCACGAGGAATGGCAACTTCACCTGCCCATACATATGACCAGGTTATTATATTCTGTTTCCATTTTACCCTCACAAAATCTAATAAAAGTATTATTTTATTCTTTCAACATCTGAAAATAGTTTAATTCGTCCTCTCAATATGATCGACGACAATTTCCTAATAATTAATAGGCCTGAAAAACCTCTATATAAAAACTAATCCTATGATTTCATACCGTCGACAAGTTGTTCTCAAGTTCCATGCTAGTCCTAAGAAGTTCCAGAGCAGTCTTCAAGCGAGGCTTGTCCTGGTAGACCAATTTATTGCTCCTAATCTGACCACATTCACACGAATTATTCGAAATAGATCAAGAAAAACTATTAATTCAAAGTTTGAAAATTGATATATATTTGTAGATTTTCCAAATTCCAATTGACAACCTGTTCACGTTTGATGGGATCTTTGAAGGCGGAATCGATGACGTCTTTTGTCGGAACGATCTTCCATTTAGGTATGATCTCCTCCACACGAGTCAAGAGATTCACTACCACTGGATGCGGCTTCACCTTCTCAGATATCTACTTCATCATCAAACATGAAAAAAAAAAAAAAATCAAATATTTGTGGATATTGAAAATGTAAAACAACATCAAATTAATCGATGGATCACCTTACACATAGGTGCAACGAGGACTGCCCCGTCCCAGAATGTTGGGTCCCTTCGGTGAAGTAGGAGGGCCACCGCACCGCCCATGGACTCCCCGTATAAAAATCTGCACTTGTCTCGGTATTCCTCTGTTTCTGAAAGGAAACAATTGCTTGAGCAAAATCATTTAAATTGTACAGAACGAGAACCTTACAATGTGGAATAGATTTCCTGTGGAGGATCTTCGTTTGAGTAGGTTACTATTTGATCCAGACTCTTAATGGTTGATTAATAAAGGACAGTCTTCAATAGTCAATGGAAGCAACAGTCGACGGGGGGAAATGACAGGCACAGGAGGGATCCCACCTAAACTGTTTGTCTTCATTTACAGCAATATAAAAGTTCATCAAGCCTGTCTAAAAATTTCTGGCTATTTTCAATTCAAACAAAATTTCCCCTTTCCCCAACTCGTAATTTTACATCCAACGTAAATGACAAAGATTAATTACCATGCACCATTAATTGACAGAGATTAAAAAGAGTTTTCGACACAATCTTATAAAGGGCCCCTCCATAGGATTCTGTTCTATTATACAAGTACTTATCTTTATCAATGCCAAATTTAGTTTAAATGGGGAAATCAGATTGTACCTGCGACGGATTTGAAAAACTGATAGGAATCTTCAATGATATGTTGGAACTTTTTAATGTAGGCTCTTGAACCCATCGACTTCCCATGTCCCTCATAGTCGATGCCAATCACGCCAAATCCGGCAGTCGCAAGCCTAATTCCACACCCTAAGCAACCAAAGCATCAAATTCATAATTCATCACCATAAACTTTCTTTTTATGAAAGCTAATGATATATTCATTGAAATAACGAAAGGTCAAATCTTGGTTGTTCAAAGTGTGGATTGAAATATCAATACATTGGTCTTTACCTTAAGGAACAACCAATTTATATTAGTCTGTGTAGAATTGCAGAAACCTTCATAGAATTTCTATTTCATTTATGAAATCGATACATAGATTCAACAACCAACCAAAAATGTCGCCTAGGTGGGCCTATATATGTATGAAAACCTAGCGAGAGTGATTACCACCATTACTCCATGGGCCCAAGAAACCAAACCATTTGAAGTTGCCCGATCATAGAACGTGACAACGAAACACCAATCCAATGGTTGCAAACGGGACAACAGCGAAAACGAGTCACACCATCCGAAGTTGTCTTACATAAGCATGTGGTAAACCTCAGTGTCTATTATTTTGTTGCGTGGTTACATTGAATGCGTTGGGAGATGTTGAGACGCAGCCGCAATTACTTTGTTCACCACAAAATACCTAAGAAGAGTTGAAGACAGAGACCTACGTAGTGATCATACGATGAGCAATCTTAATTAGCTCACCAAATCCACCAAATCTTATCCGAAAAGAGACAATTTTTTAAAAAACACGTCTGATACTTATACGAAACTGTAAGATTATTTCAGACCGAAGAAAATAATAATGCCATTAGCATCATTTATAAAGTCATGGCTGCAATAGAAATTAGGCTACATTCTTCCGGAAAAGGCAGCTGTAACAGTATTAGGGACTAGGGAAAGGCAAAAATACAGTGCACAAGAAACTTTTCTCGGATCAAAGAGATTGAGCGTACCTTTCATGAACCCGCTGCATTCCACACCATATCCTGCAAGAAATCAAAATGAAGATTTTTTTTTTTTAAAAAAAACACATACATCGAGACGAGAAAGAGGACTAATCCGACGAGAACCATGACAGAGGAAGATGAGGGCTTTTGGCGAGGAAGAGAGCGGAAGCCATCTGCATGTGAATAGCTGCAAGCCTCTTGAGTTCTGGATGTACTCCTGTCAACCGTCGATCATCATGACATGAGAGAAATCGCAAAAGCAGAAATCACATGCGAAATAACTCGATCGATCGATTACCTCTTGGTATTCCACCTCCATGTCGATCACTCCACCGCCGTCTCAGGTATCAAGACCTAGCTAGAACTCGAGGCGGATCGAGGAAAAGATTGGGGAGAGAACGCCGGACCAGATGAGCAATGGGAGAAGAGAGAGAGAGAGATAGAGTGATGGGCCAGAAATGGAGGTGGAAATAAATATCGCGGATTGCCAGTCGAAACGGAAATGAACGTGCCGTGCGCATCCAGACGCCACGTCCTTTCTTTCCGTCGCCCACGGCTGGCTAATCCATGCTGGTTCTTGAACACAAAGCAAGATAGATATTAATATTTAAATATTTATGGACATTTATAAATAATAATAATAATAATAATAATAGAGGCAACCAACAGAGTTAGCTGCTTGAATTTACTGCGGCGGTCGCATCCGTGAGTTGAGCTACTCGAGATTTATTTATTTATTTATTTCTGGGTGCATTATGCTCTTCGCTACATCTTCTTAATTGATTGCATGATCATGATGCCAGTTAGAAGGTAGGTGGAATAATTCGCACTAAAATTGAAATTAAATATTATGTGAAAAAAATAAATCAAAATCTATATATTACGAGGACGAACAATAAATAAAATAAAATAAATGAGTGCCTCTCGCATCGACCTGTCCGTCGATCGAGCGAACGGCAGAGCAGAGCAAGGGCAGTGACGGTGGCGCGGCGCAGGCGACGCCGACTCCCGGGATCGTCGTCAAGCGCATCGACATGGGCGAGAAGATGCGCGGCGACGCCATCTGTGAGATGTATTATTCCTCCCCCGATCTCGTGCCTTATTCGTCGACGTTGGTCTCGAGTCGGCGACATTGTTACTCGAAAATTTTCCTTTATCTTTGACTTCCTCGAGCCCTCTTCCCTGATTTTGGCTTTTTCTCTTGTTTGTGGAAATTCAATAGGGATTTGAGAAACACACGGTAGCAAAGGAAGTAGCCGAGACTTCGGTACTCAGCCTTTTCTTCTCGATCAGTTTATTCGGCTTTTATACCCTTTGAATTTCTTTCTCCTTTTCCTTTTGCCCTGCACAATAGATCTGACTTGATAGAAATTGGGATTTGGGATTGGGAACTAATTGTTTGGTCCAGTTAAATAAGGTTTCATGCTAACAAGTAGTGATCTAGAGCTCGGGTTGTAAATGTTTCAGAAATCAGGAATTAATGCTGGTTGAATTTATCTCCATGCCCTGTGTAATAGACGTGTTAGCTGAAGCATTATCATGATCTGGACTTGAAAAAAGCTTGTGAATAATCAGATAATGCTTCTGAATGTCCACCTTTTAAGATTTGTATCAAATTGAACAGTGGAGTGGTTCATACTTGGGAAGGAGCACTAATTCTAGTTTGCCTATGTGTAATTTCGATGCATATCTTGCTTCTAATTGATGCTCATTTCACGTCTCTTGTGTGTTACTTTGTTTGACATATGCCATTTAATTGTTTCTTTTTCTTTTTCACTCTTCTCATATCAATGTAGACATCTTATTGATGGCGTGAACAAGTGAAGCTGTTGAACAGTGTTGGTCGTTAGATTGCACATCTTGTTCTTACAAAGAAAAGTATGAGAAAGAGATTGTAGTAACGTAAATATTTGGCTATGAGAAGACCTACGAAATGATCATTGGACCTTTTTTAATATTGTTTCTTGTCATAGTCCCTACTGTCCCCAGTTGCTTTACATTACAATTACTACTATTTATATAAGGAATTTGCGACTTACATGACACTTTTTCTATAAATGTTTTTCTATAAACGTTTAGTTGCATCAAATATGCCCCCAGGGAATGTCCAGTAGCTAGAGGGTGACAGACTTGCTACAATAGGGTAAGAGATCAATTATTGGTGGGAGCATGTCCTTGGGAAAAAAAATCTCTCCCACCCCTACAATTTGACGATTGACTATAAGCTGACTCCGTGAATTATTTCCCTTCACATAACATGAAGATGGATTGTGAGGTGAGAGCGTTCTACAATTAGTTGCATCAAATTTATAATCATCCAGCTTTCGTCTATGAATCTACATCTGAGCAAAGCTTTCCCAGCAGTTGTGATGTTTCACTTTGGGTCATTCCATTACATACATACATGCCCACCTTTTTGTCTATTGATTTATCGCAAGTTATCAATTGCCATAAAGGCGATTGAAATTATTAACTAATAACTCTAAGAGAACCTCTTTTTCTTGCTTATTTCAATTTATTTGTTGAGATTTTTATGATATAATTCCTTATACGCTAGAGATTTTTGCGCTAAATACATGAAGAATCTCTTCACTCTCGCATGAATGATATTTATGTAAGCATTCAAAATCCTTTTCTCTGGTTGTATGGCTTGATTTTCTTAATCAATGATGATTTCCTAATGAACAATGCAAGAAAATTTTCATCATATAAGTCTAAGAAAAGCTTGCAGAAAACCACAGTTACATATGTATATTCAGACTTGAACTCTGATCATGTTTTCCCCCATAATTAGTTATTTCATATGTCTGTTGCCAACCAAGAGGATACATTGCCAGATTAATTTTATTTGTGGATGTGCAGGATCCTATGTCACACACGAGACCAACCATTTCATTTATTTCTATCTGGATAAGGTAGCTGTCTTGTTATTCAAATCTGGACAAAAGGAGTGTCTGTAACTTGATGCTGTATTTCACCCTTGATCTTTCTATTGACTATTTCTCCATCAAGGGCAAGGCAATGCATTAGATGTTGACCAGGAAGTATCGGAACTGAATGTTAGAGTTGTTGGATTCGTAACTGAATACACTAATTAAACATTGCCATTATATTAGCTAATGGCATACGCTATTTTGTGAGTGAAAGGATAAATTTTATGTAAAATCAAAAAATAACTCTCATGTCGACCAGCAGATAATCTCAGATCGATCTAGAATATTTACATTAAAAAAAATTAGTACCCTAATTTATGTAGAAAATTCATATGATATAAGAAAATTTCATTACTCTTCTAATAAAAATATCCATTCATCTCCAGAAGTTCTCTAATGCATTTCATTTCACAATGCCTTGCTATTACTGTAAACCCAAAGGGATTCACAAAAAATGCTGCTTCACAATGATAGGAGGAAAAGAAAGTTCTGATGAGCTTTGACAGGCCAAGTAAAATTTCCTCATGTTTTTTTTTAAAAACTAACCGTAGCATTTTGATTTTTTTTTTTAGTTTCCAATACGCCCATGGCCTCAAAACCAAAAAGGTAAATAAATAAAACAATCTCTTGAACCATCACCAGGACACTAACCACGCTTTTAAAATTGAAATTCAGCATATTTCATTTAGTAAATAATAAAAGGTAAATCGCTAACATTTTTTGACACATGAACATGTCAAAAGCCTGCCTTCTACGAATCTCATGTAAAATATTTTCAGAAGCAGGCAATGAGCAGAGATTGTATCTCCAACAGTTTGCTACTACTCCTTGGAGGTTATAACCAGCAATCCCAGTGCCCCAATCAGCAAGTACTGCAAGAAGCCACAGGAAGAAGACTATTCAGGTACCACGAACCAGCATTTTGCTTTCTTTTACACTTGTCCCGCATCAATTTAAAGTAAATTATTATTTTTTCCACATTAAAATTAATACATCTAAGTATACTAGACTAAACCGGTGCTCTACGAGTTAATCAAACACCCATAATTTTATATCATTCTTGGACAGTGTAAAACTGATGCATTTATCCCTACTAAACTAGTCTACTTACAAATTTGTGCGCTTACATTTGCTAAATGGTGCCCTTACAAGGATAGGAGCGAGAATGAAAAGGAAAAGAAAAAGCTAATGTGCTTCAACAATGATGCAGAATAAGTGTCATATGATGAAGCCATCCTTCATCAGATCATAGGTGAAGGGGGCCTTCCCCAAGAACCCCCTGAGAGAGTGAGCTACAATTTGCAATAATACTCGCAAACAGAATAGAAGAGTTGGATTGATTGGAGCAAAAAGTGTAAGAAGCAAAGAAAATAATAAAAAAAACTTTAATCCATTTGAATATTACTAGAGTATCCCCTGAGAGCACATGAGCTAGAATTTCCAAAAAAACTGACAACGGAATAGAAGAGTTGGATTGATTGCAGCAAAAAGTGGGAAAACAAAAAAAGAAATAATAGTCAATAAAAATAATTTAATTCATTTAAATATTACTAGAGTATCTCCTGAGAGGACATGAGCTAGAATTTTGCAATGAAACTCACAAACAGAATAGAAGAGTTGGATTGATTGGAGCAGAAAATGTAAGATGCAAAATAAGATAAAAAATAATAATATTTGATGCAAAATAATTTAATTCATTTAAATATAACTAGTGAGATAGCTTCGAACATAGTAAATGGAGGGATAACATCCATGAAGACGATTTGAGGATGATTAATTGGAAATGCAAAATGTATACCAAGGATGCAGCCAATATGCTAATAACATTGGTCATCTTGAGATCATCCGTAAATGCAGGGGTTTCAAAATACTGAAAATAAACAGGAAGTCATCCACTAAAAGTTGTACCTTAATTATTGGCTTTTCAGTCATGATGATTGTCACCCAACCAACATAAGGTAAAAACCTGTCAAGAATGGGAAAATCAGTGAGCATACTTACCGGCAAGTAAACTGTATCACAATTGTGACTAGAAACCCTAGTAAAATAAGTCTTACCCTATAGCTCGACCCATGATGTGATGTTTCTGAAGCCAGAGCTGTCCATGAGCATAGAGCAGTCTATCATCACCAAAGTTATTATCTCCTGAAAGTTGGCACAAGATTTGTTGAATTACATTCCTCTCTTAAGAGAAGCAGAAGTGAAGAAAACAGTTCAAATACTATACATGTATCTTAAATTGCTGCTTCTTGAAGTCAACAGGTCGTCAAAAAATCAATTTTTTTTTAAAAAAAAGAGGATGCAAAATAATATGTTTAGCTCAAGTAAGAGGCAGTTGAAACTGGAAGACTAAATCCACTTGCCTACTTCAAATATAAGAAAAGGTGAACAAGGGTGTCCTATCAACTTGTAGATGTAAATTATTCAGTGCTATTAAATTTGAAGAGTTGACACCTTTTGTCAGAATCTCAATTTCTTCACTGTCCTGTCTCTCATGGACCTGAATATGGGCAAAACAAAAGATCAAAAGATTCAGTAATTAGTACATCAAGAATGATCCATACCACTATTGAAGAAAGTAATAACAAGGGTCTAAGCACATAAAAATTTCAGGATGATATTAAATATTTCACTAGACATGTTGTCTTGCAACCATGCTGACAGGCAACAAATTCTTGACCATGATTTGTTAAATTAATGCAATAGCAGATACAGATGGATTCTGAATTATTTGGTCAGATTGGATTTGATCCACCATCAGCAATAACTAGCACTTAAATGGAGTACCGACAAATCTTAGCCTACGACTGGTGTCTTTCTATCCATTCTTCTCTTTTCTTCTCACAGTAACTATGTCCACCCCCTATATTTCATCTGATTGATTAATTAAATTTTATGGCCATTTATATTAAACGTTTAAGCTATGACATAAAGGTTTGACACCCATACATAAATTTTATTATTAATACACCTCCCATAAACTAACCTGTGAAAGGACTTATTTTTTGTTTGGGATATGTTGGTATCAATTATTTATTAAAATGACCATATATTTTCAAAGTCTAACGGAACTACATTAAATTTTGATAACAAAATGTATGCTATTCTATTTGAATTCATAACAAATATAAACTTTCAATTTCTTTGATGTAAAATGCATGTGCAATAGTGACAGAAATAATGAAACATGAATCATAATTGCATGCCAAAACATCAAGATTTAAAAACAAAAAACAAAGGATGATATAAGATAAATAGAGGGAGAATCCAAAGTTCTGACGACATAGCATATGACATGGAGTTATATTACTTGAAAAGTTATGTCATGCAATTGATATGGGATCCAGAGTAAGTAAGAGGATATATATATTAAAGAATACATTATGGGACGATTGATGTTTCAACTTTAAAAGGTATGAAACATTTCTCAAAATCTGGAACATGTAGGATACTTCATTATTAAACATTTTCCCAGTTACTGGCAGGATTCAAATTCCGACATCATGCTAAATTTTATTGATACATCATTTTCACAAAACCCAATTTATACCTTTATACTTAAGATAGTAGTTGCTAAATTGGAAAAATACTTGCTACATTTCAGCTTCAACATATTACTCAAATAAATTCCATGATCAAACATAAAAAAACAACAAATAGTAAAAATGTTGAAAATATAACAAATTAGCAATTAAGGAAACATTCAAAATATAGATAATATCACACACGTAGCTGACAAGATAAATAGCTACAATTCCATCCTTAACCGAATTGAGGAATCAAATGCATTGTCCAGAACTCGATATTAACATGACACAGGAAGCCAAAAAAAAAAAAATATGATCATAGACAGAAACAAAGCTAACCTTAATTACACGATGAACAATTGGAATTTCCCGACCCTGAAAAGCATATATAACATTGATACATTCACAAATCCCAGTAAGCAAAATTAACAAACATAAATGGAGGTTGAAAATTAGATGCACAAATACTATAACTAATGACAAACTAAGCCAACCAAGAATTAGAACATGTTATGGAGCAGAAACAATCTTCTGAAACACATTTAGTTAGTTACAATAATTTAAGATATTAAAAAAAAAAAGTAAAAAAGTCACAAATATATAAGCAGAATGCTACAGATGGAGAAGCCAACTTGTATCTTCACAACAGAACAAAAATTCTATCAAGGATTTGTTTTGATTACCTATATCTAAGTCAATGCACATGTTTCCTACTTTTACAACATATCATATATCAAGAATTAGCATGAATGAACACAGAAAGATAGCGGCCAACATTCACAATTGAAGCACTTACGTCGACATTGAAAACGACAATTTCCCCAGTTCGAATGGGATCCTTACTCATGCGGAGGAATAGAATGTCACCCTGCCACAATAAACATAATAACATAATGAACCTATGAAAGTTCAAAAGTATAAATGTGCACAGATGCCAGCAAACAAATGAAATAAATTATATTCAACACAGACGGGATTTTTGAAATTAGCTGGTCGCCTCATAAGCAAAACAATAAATGCAAATGCATGAGCATCTCAAAGTTAATACTATTTACTTTTGGCTTATTTATTTAATCTCATACTCAGCTTATTTTTCCATTAGGATGTCTTTTCCTTCTAATAGCAGTCAAATGCCTACTTTTTGAGGTTAACAAATTGGTTGACTGAGATGGATCAGTAGCAAGCATCTTGGGTTAAGCAAATTTCCTTTTAAGAGTAGTCATATGCCCACAATGTGGGATACCAAATTGGACATTGGAGACCAATAGGGGTCAAGTGAAAATCAAAGCCAGAATTAGTGTTGAAGGTGCAAGGGGTAGATAAAAATAAAAAATTCATTAATGTAATTAATACTGATTTAAAAGATTTCTATACTACAACATCCAATTGTAAAGAGTTCGATGAGAAATAAGATCGGTGTAGTTGAGCCTTTGTAGTCTGGACTACCATTGCTGACTGTTGTGATGAAGATCAAGGGCCAAGATTGTATGACTTATTTAACTATAGACCTTAACTAGTTATCTCTAGCACTAGACCTCTTCATCTACCAGTCCCCTACCTTGGACATTCTGTGTTGGACACCCTGTTACCCCTGTCGAACATGTGAAAATTTTGAGAAAATAACATGTTGAGTGCTTAGATCCATATCCACATCGTATAGTTGTACAAAAGCTCAACTTCAT
>JBBPFP010000084.1:197771-208533 GCA_037974795.1 Kaempferia galanga
GACGAATAACAAATTCTTATTCATTTATTGAGAATAAATGTGAACGTATTCAGTTGAACATTAGCTAGTGCGAACGTATTCCAATTTTCGACCGGAGAAATCAACCAGAAGCTTGCAGTCCTCTGACTTTTGTCTTCACAACTCGCACCACTTCCAAAAAAAAAGTCAAATTTAATTTTTTTTTTATAAAAGTCAACTACGTATCATGTTCTATGGACTGTATGTCAGCTTTCAGACGTCCCCCGACAAGTCTCAACTCTCTAGATTGCCTTTTTTTATTTTATTGTGTAGTTGAATTTGGTCAAATGGACGGCCTTTTTTTTATTTATTATGAAAATTAAGTTAGAAAGTTTCAGTAAAAGACAAATATTAAAAGCTTGTATTTTTTTCCCTATACATCAAATAGATCTCTGTTCTTTTTTTTAATTTTAACAAATCATTTGAAAATCTCTTTATTAAAATAAATATCTATGTTGCAATTAGTTAAATAAAAAAACAAATAGATAATATTTCCAGATGATTCGAGTCGGATACAGTACACCCAAGGGCTTGGCTGAATTTCAGATTGACTCGACCCATTAAAAAATACAAATACGATTTCAGATTGAATTTTTCTTGACCCATTAAACATAGACTGACATGAATTTTGATCGAGAATCAATTCAACTAGACTCCCATGATTTAACAGGCCCATTAATGAGTTGGGATTACTCTCGAAGCGGCCGGGCCTTTGAAGAAACCCAATTTGTCATCGTCAGTCAGTTTCCTTTCTTCGAAAAGTTATTAAGAGTGACTGTTTAGATTCATTCCTTCTTTTTATAATAATAATAATAATAATAATAAGGAGGCGTCAATTTCATTACAGAAGTGCGGCTGGCTGGCGGCTGGTGGATTTTTAATTCTCCGCCCCGGTGGCCCGGTGGTTGAGAGTTTTTCCTTCCGCCGGCCATTTAATTCTGGCGAACTACTCCAACCACATCGCTTCCTCCCCTTCACCGGCCCTTTGACTCGGCTTCTCAGTGTCGACCCTCGATGCCTGGTCTGTCCATTCGTCCACCCAATTCCAGCCACTAGCTAGCTAAAACAAATCCATTCCTCACTCTCCAACCATATCCATTTATTACTCAATCCATCTTAATTAATTTCCTCTGCTTTCTCCGCACCCTCTCCTCTCTCTCGATATTATTTCTTTAATTATTAATTCTTCTTCTACTTTTCTTAATCTTGCACGTTGACGCAACCATCGATAGCTCTATATATCTTCCGTGCATAACCCACTCAGTTCTCAAGGCTGCCTAGCTAGCTAGAAGAATTCAGAGCCAAGGAGTGGTTTCTCTGTAGATTTACATACAGATAGATAGATAGATACTCGGTAACCGGGTGGCGATGATGGACAGGGAGCGATTGACGGCGGAAATCATGGCCTTCGGGGATGACGACTCGATCGTTATCAAGATCCGCCGACGCCTGCCGGACTTCCTCCAGTCGGTCAATCTGAAGTACGTCAAGCTCGGCCTCCGCTACGCCTCCATCCCCACCGCCGCCGTCCTCGTCCCCGTGCTTGCCGCCGCAATTGCTGCTGCGCTACGTATCGACCGGATGGCTCTGGCGCCGCCGAGGTCGGTGTCGGTCGACCCCGGAACCGGCCTCGCCTCCGCCGCTCTGGCGGTAGTTCTTCTCGCCGCTTATTACCTCACGCGGCCGCGCCCTGTTTACTTGGTCGACTTCGCGTGCTACAAGCCCGACGACGAGAACAAGATCTCCAAGGAAGGCTTCCTCGACATGACCGACTGCACCGGAGTGTTCAACCGGGAATCGTTGGACTTCCAGACCAAGATCACTCTCCGGTCCGGCCTCGGCGACGAGACTTATCTGCCGCCGGGAGTCCAGGCCCGGCCGCCACGGCTCTGCATGGAGGAAGCGCGCCTCGAAGCAGAGACCGTCATGTTCGGCTGCCTCGATGCTCTGTTTTCCTCCACGGGCATCGACCCGCGCCGCGACGTCCGCATCCTCGTCGTCAATTGTAGCCTCTTCAACCCCACGCCGTCCCTCTCTGCCATGATCGTCAACCGGTACAAGATGCGGGAGGACGTGAAGAGCTTCAACCTCGGCGGGATGGGCTGCAGCGCCGGGCTCATCGCCGTCGACCTCGCCAAGGATCTTCTCCAGGCCAACCCCAACTCCTATGCCGTGGTGCTCAGCACCGAGAACATTACCCTCAACTGGTACTTCGGCAATGACCGCTCCATGCTCCTCTCCAACTGCATCTTTCGCATGGGCGGCGCTGCTCTGCTTCTCTCCAACCGCCGCCACGACGCGCGGCGCGCCAAGTACCGGCTTGTGCACGCAGTTCGCACGCACAAGGGCGCCGACGACGGGTGCTACGGGTGTGTGTACCAGCGGGAGGACGAGCGAGGGGTGGTGGGGGTGTCGCTAGCAAGGGAGCTGATGGCGGTGGCCGGCGACGCGCTGAAGACCAACATCACCACTCTTGGGCCGCTGGTGCTGCCGCTGTCGGAGCAGCTCAAGTTCCTGGCCGCACTGGTGGGCCGCCGGCTGCTGCGCCTCCGCGGGGTGGGGCCCTACATCCCCGACTTCCGGCGGGCGTTCGAGCACTTCTGCGTCCACGCCGGCGGCAGGGCTGTGCTGGATGAGATCCAGAAGAACCTCGGCCTGGCTCCGGCGGACATGGAGGCGTCGCGCTCGGTCCTCCACCGGTTCGGCAACACTAGCAGCAGCTCCCTGTGGTACGAGCTGGCGTACGCGGAGGCGAAGGGGCGAGTGCGGCGCGGCCACAGGGTGTGGCAGATCGGGTTCGGATCCGGGTTCAAATGCAACAGCGCTGTGTGGCGGGCGCTGCGCGACGTCCACGTTGGTGGCCGCCGCGACCGCTGCAACCCCTGGCTCGACTGCATCGACAGCTACCCAGTCAAGGGACAGTAAACGCCACCACAATCCACAAGTTTCATTATTAATTTTTTTTTGTTTAAAATAATAACAAAAGATTTAAAAAAAATAATGTTCTGTCATAATCATTATTTACCCTTTTTATAATTAATCATCCGCAGAAGAATTTGAATAACTCAATTGTAGATATAATAATTGTTGTTTTCGTTTGGATAAAAGGCAAATTTAAGCTAAACTCTAGTCGATGTTCCACCTCAACCTCCTTGTTTTCTTTGGAATTTTTTAACGTGATTATCCGTGCGTCTGAATAAATTGTTGTTCCGTTGTCGTTCGCATCTGAGGCCGTGTAATTAACACAACGTGTCTGAATAATTTGGCGTGCCTAAATCAGCAAAGAAAAGCGTAGCGCTCGATGACACGTCCGTTGACCGATTGTACAGGTGGCTGTGGGACCCAAATTTATTAATTTCGCCAATAGGCTCCGTTAGGTGCATCCGTTTAGGCATCGTTGTTCTACCGGCTATTTTTAAAGATTTTTCTTTTTTTTTTCTTTTTCTTTTTTTGTCCGTCTGAGGGCTTCTCAATTTTTCCTTAACAGCTAGTAAAAAAAATTTAAAATCAGAGCTTCCGCCACCGCAAATCTCTCTCTCCGAGCTTCTCGCCTCCCCGCAAATCGGCCGAACGGCCCTGCCCTAATCCTCTCACTCCTCTCCTCCTATGGCCGCTTTTCCCTTCCTCCGCCACGTCGACGCCCTCTGCAGATTCGAGCTCCGTCACCGACGATGAGGAGCCTCGGAGCACCCTCCTGGATGCTCCCCTTACGCCACCGTCCGTCCGTCCCCCGTCCTCCCGACATTGTCCTCAACCACCTGCGCCGCCGACCTTGGCGACCCCGCCGGATCCTCGACCCCGGCGGTGACGTCGTCCTCCTGTGGAACCGCATTTTCCTCGTTTCCTGTCTTGTGGCTCTCTTCGTCGACCCTCTCTATTTCTACCTTCTCTTCATCGGCGGCCCTGGCTGCGTCCGCATCGATTTCAACATCGGTATCATCGTCACCTTCTTCAGAACCGTCGCCGATCTCTTCTATTTGGGGCAGATTGTCCTCAAGTTCCGGATCGCCTTCGTTGCACCCAGCTCCAGGGTCTTTGGTAGGGGAGAACTCGTCACTGATCCCTATCAGATTGCAATGCGCTACCTTAAAACTGACTTTGTCATCGACGTCATCGCTATGCTCCCCATCCCACAGGTAGTTTTTTTTTCCTCCATCGAAGCAGCTGTTTTAATTTCTCTGGCCTTCTTTTTGACATGCATAACACGTACATATATTGTTCAAAGAAGAAGATCCATATTACAGTGATCCACAATCAAGAATTCTTTTCGCGAAATAGAAGAGTACACAGATTCCACACTATCAACTGACAAATGTGATATAGGACTTTAGAATTGCATTAGTTCGTCGTTATCTTTGCAATATTTGTTCATTAATTTATGCCTACACTATGAACTCCACCATGCACATGGACCGTTCTAGTGCCTTCTCATGCCTTGGATTAGGTTCGCTTTGATATTAATTGTATGCCCATCTTAGATAAAAAAAAAATGGCCAATTAACTTGTGAGGCCCCAACTATCAAACCAAAAATGCTTATTGATTGCAACTAAATCATCTATGCTTACAAATCTCTTCTATTAATCCACAATTTACTATCTTGAATTAAATAAGAGAGCAACAAATTTCATATTAAGATTTGAATGATCATCTTCCCTCAATTTGTGAATTAAGGGAATGGATAAATTTAAATAGCATGAACCTGTATTTTGGATACGAGTTAACATGGACAGAAGTACTATTTCTGTGTAAACTGATTTATGTGTGGATTTACTATTTCTTTTCAATAAGTGACCTTTCACTTCACATGTCCCCTAAAAAAATTTTTTTTTAAAAAAATGGTTGATCTCATGTTTCTCGTTTGTTATAGTTGTATCTAGAGGATTTGATCCAAATGTAAACTTTCATCGTGAATAGTATTGATCATCATGTTGAACCAAGCTTAGAGCACTCTGAAGCCACCTTTTGCAACTGCTAATATAATAACATTTCTTAACAATGAAGGATGACCTATATACATTGTAAAATAAAACTGATGCTCTGATAACTCCAGTAATTCAACTTAAAAATGGTCAAAAATGAGTCATGATAGGTGGACAATTAAACAAAGATATTTAAACAAATTAAGCATCCATAAATGACTTCGAGTTTTCTTCCTTTTGTTGATGCATTCTTAGTTTTTTATATGGGTTAGATTTTCTTGTTAATCTTAAATATTATAATTTTTGCGATATAAATGCAATTCCAATTTTTTTCCTTGAAGTTAATTTTAAATAGTAAAATGACTTCTATGTTTTCGGTATGATTTACATTTTGTTGCTTAGCATTTTAGTTAGTGATTCTACAATCTCATTTTGTTTGGTTTGTATTGTTTTATGGGGGAAAAAGGGGGAAAGGTACCTTTTCTAAGGAATACTCAAAGGAGCACATATTTTTAAAAATCCTCATACAGGAGAATGTATTTTGAGGGTCCAAATGAACTTCAAATAGAGTGAAATTTGATACAAATAGTTAGTCATGGCGAGAGGTCAAGAATCATTTTGTTTCTAAATTAAATGAATTGCATTCTTGACCTTTCAAAACACCTAACCAATTATATATATAGTTTTGTTCTATTTGAAATTTGTTTCCACACTTTAAATTTCTAGTTTTATACTTATACGATCCAAAGATTGTGGTATTATAAATGCATTTTACATAATATGATTTCTTTTTTATTTTATTTTTGCAGATAATAATCTGGTTCGTGATTCCAGCAGTGAGTAGCTCTTCGGCTAATCACACCAACAATACACTTTCCCTAATTGTCTTACTACAATACGTCCCACGGTTATTTCTCATTATTGCTTTAAATGCACGAATTGTCAAGGCGGCAGGAGTAGTTACGAGAACTGCATGGGCAGGAGCTGCATACAATCTCCTTCTTTACATGTTAGCAAGCCATGTATGCTTCCTTTTTTTGTTATCCTTAGCCATCACAGTATGTTTCATGGATTAGGATATGACTATCTTATCAACTATGCAGGTTTTAGGAGCTTTGTGGTATCTGTTGTCCATTGAACGGCAATACACTTGCTGGGTCACAATTTGCAAGGAAGAAAATGGAACCATGAACATGCCATTGTGCAACCCTAGTTTTTTGGACTGTAGTAGCTTAGAGCTGCCAGAGCGAAAGGCTTGGCGTAATACAACCCTTGCAATTAGCAATTGTGACGCTTCAAATGACAGCCTTCAGTTTAATTTTGGCATGTATGCAGAAGCTTTGACCAGTGAGATTGTTGCAGCAACTTTCATTGAGAAGTATCTATATTGCCTTTGGTGGGGATTGAAAAATCTAAGGTAACTTCTTTTAGATCAAGTTTCGTTACTTCTATTCTTCTTTGTCGTTGCTTGTCAGTCTCATATCATAATTTCTTGCTGCTTGTCGGGAACATTATTCTCATCATGGTTTGTAAAGCCATGTTAGTCCAGACTATTCCCATTGACCTGTGTAAGAAAACTCTTAGGATGGACAAAAATTTCAAGGTTAATCGAATGAAAACGGTGAAAAATTGGAAGATTCATATAGACTGCAACTTAGTGTGTATTTTGTTGGCGTGGGTGCATTCTATCCAATTTGAGGCATGTTCATCCAACCAATTCTGGATCTTGTTGGCGTTGGCGCATTCTAATATTGTCTGATGCGTGAAATTGAATCTTTGTGCCAACCATAAATATGTTGCCATGACTGAAAATATTTTGCTCAAGGCCTATTTGCACATTTAGCAGAAAACAAATCTAATGCCTTGTTAAACTGCTATTCGCTTTTCGTATTGCTTGGATGCGCTTTTTGATGAATGTAGTAAGCTCTTCATATTGTTTTCCTTCAGCTCATACGGACAGAATTTGGGAACAAGCACATACATTGGCGAAACAACATTTGCCATTGCTATATGCATTATTGGCCTTGTTCTGTTTTCGCATTTGATTGGAAACATGCAGGTACTGTTTCTTGACATAAAATTACTGCGTTTGTTAATTTTTAAAGCAGTTTATCATGTCTCTTGCAATATTTTTGTGATCCTGTCGATTGATGAAAATTTTATTTTCCTGCAAAAAGATGGTAAACCCCGCTGCTAGTCTAACTTGATATATTTTTCTAGACGTACTTGCAATCAATTACTGTGAGGCTCGAAGAATGGAGGGTGAAGCGAAGAGACATCGAAGAGTGGATGAGGCACCGTCAGCTACCACCGGATCTACAAGATCGCGTTCGACGATTTGTACAATACAAATGGCTCGCTACCAGAGGCGTCGACGAGGAATCGATTCTCCGTTCTTTACCTTTGGATATCCGTCGCGAAATCCAACGACATTTATGTCTGGCTCTTGTTCGTCGTGTGAGTCCTCATGATTCCTCCTTGACTTCGTCGAATATGGATGCAGTTTGATTGAAGAAATCTTCTTCTGCAGGTGCCATTCTTCTCACAGATGGACGATCAGCTACTGGACGCCATTTGCGAACGATTGGTGTCGTCCCTGAGCACCAAGGACACGTACATCGTCCGGGAGGGCGACCCCGTCAACGAAATGCTCTTCATCATCCGAGGCGAGCTCGAGAGTTCCACCACCAACGGCGGCCGCACCGGCTTCTTCAACTCAATCACTCTCCGCCCCGGCGATTTCTGCGGCGAGGAGCTTTTGACGTGGGCTCTGGTGCCCAACCCCAGCGTCAACTTCCCGTCCTCCACCCGCACCGTCCGCGCCATCTGCGAGGTCGAAGCCTTCGCCCTCCGCGCCGAGGACCTCAAGTTCGTGGCCAACCAGTTCAAGCGCCTCCACAGCAAGAAGCTGCAGCACGCCTTCCGGTTCTACTCGCACCAGTGGCGGACGTGGGGCGCCTGCTTCATCCAGACAGCCTGGCGGCGGTACAAGAAGAGGAGGCTGGCCAAGGAGTTGGCGGAGCAGGAGTGCCTCTTCTACGGGGAGGCGGTGGTCGACGAGGACGGCGCGGAGCATGCCGGGGCGCCGTTGCTGGAGGATTACGAGGACGACGCGTCGGGAGAGATGGAGGCGGGAAGCAATTATCAGCATCTCGGCGCGACGATTCTGGCGTCCAAGTTTGCGAAGAACACCAAGAAAGGAGCGGTTCAGAAGGTCAACCAGATCAGTCAGGCTTCGACGAGTATCAAGTTACCCAAGCTGTTGAAGCCGGATGAACCGGATTTCTCCATGGGTCACGATTAGATGCGATAATGGATGCCATGCATGCATGATTACCGTTAGCTAGTGAGAATGTCAATTAGATGTAACTAGTGATTTTCTTCTTCTTTTACACATCTTAACGTAACAGTAGCACAGTATATTCAAATTCAAATTCAAATTCAAACATATGTATTTTTTGTACAAAATGTTCACTCACTGGACTTTTATTACTCGAGAGAGAGCTCTGAAAGGATGATTTTGAACTGGAATCAAGTCTGTTCAATTTACCTCTTTTTCTTCTGGCACAATGTCTAGAGTAGACAAGGCGACGCAAAGACACGAGCACGTCCAAGCCCGCGTGGCAACATGTACAGAAGAAATGTAGGTCCCTTGACAGTAAATATCTAAATTAGGAGTACAATAATTTTAAATGAATAAATTGGTATTTTTCAGGACTAAAGAAGATTGAGGCTAGTATGATTTTGATGTGGTGTTCATCTTCTTAAAATTAGTTAAAACTTTGGGGTCAAATTTGAAAGGATAGGAATTGGTGTTGATGAAGATGTTGTCTTTCATTATTTTCTTAAGATATATAGTTTGTATATAATATGTTCCTTTATGAATATCAGAACAAGAACTAAGCATGTTACTTATGTATATGGTATGTTTAAGGCATGTTTAATTTTATCTATAAGGATAACTACATGAATACAAGCATGAGTGGTAACTATACGACATGGGTGCTCTAGGATGAACTCTAGAGAGGGCCCTTCCAAACATGATGATGAAGGAATGTAGAATGACTATATACAGACAACTTATGTTCAGTGCACCAAGTTTATTCTAGATGAGAATGTTTGATTTCTTCTTTACTTACATGTATCATGAACATAGCTATTTACACATGACTACTCAATAGATTTGTAATGACCATGTTTAAAATTAACGGTGTTTAACCTCAATTCATTCTACTTGTGAAACTGAACATTCATTTGCAAGTGCACAAATCATGATTGAGTTATGCACCAGGTTAATACTAAATGGATATGTTTCATTTTCTCCTTTCTTGCATGTAGGCAATGACCTTATTAAGAAATAGCTATGTTTAACTCTATTTCCTTCTAAAGGAGAAACCGAATGTTGATTACTTGTAGGACACTTACGTCATTGTGTGCATTGACCACGGTGGAGTCAACCGAAAATCATAACCGTAGTTATGCCTATGCTATTTTGTGTGTTGAGTTGACTCAAAGATATTGATTCTATTCTCAGTTGATTATAGTTTGTTTCCTACCTCTGTTTGTATCTACATTAGAATTGCACATGCTGAGTTTATGGACTCATAGTGCCATTAATACAGGTACAAATATTGTTAGGGGGTGAGATGAAGGAGGACATGGAGGCGAAGTAGCAAAGCTACACACTGTTTGGAGATCATTCCTAATTAGGAATGCATTAATAAATTTTGTTTCCAGGTTTATTTTGTGAATATGAGTTGAGAACTTGTATGTTTGATTTTTCTTTTCTAAAGTAGATTTTTGGTTTGAAACTCATGTGTGATGCAAACGGTGAAAGACAAATTTTATATTTTCTAGATGTTTGAGTACGGAGTAAAGGTCCTTCTCAAGAAACGTGTCGATCGTTGACCAAATCACGAACCACGTGGTGTCCACTTGGAGCACATATGAAAGCCGATCCACTCCGGCCCGGGCCCAGATTTCTATCTTTCGATCCCCAAGATGATGAACCTCTCCGCCGGCGTTTGGTCGCCGCGCCCTGAATCCGAGTCAAACCCCCGTCCGACCTCCGACAACAACAACCACATTCTCCTCGAGGGCCACCGTATCATCGTCGTCGAGTACGAGCGCCAGGTCGACGACGCAAATGACAAGACTCACGCACCGGCGTCTCTGGTCCTTTCCAGTGCCTACCAAGAGGAACCACAAGGTTCTGCAAAGAGCCTCATATGCGACGCTTACGGCGTCGGCAAAGAGGTGGTCTCTGGCCACATCGGAAAAGGCAAGGAAAAGACCTATAGAGGAGGAGGAAGCAAGGGGGAGAGACATGGCGGACGCGACCACTGCAGAGCCGGCCCGGCCACGGCAAGGTAAAAGAAGCCCTCGACACCGCGGGCGCCGGCTACGGCAATGATGGTGGTTGGGGATGAGCAGCATGAAGCGAAGATCAGCTGGTGCAGCTAAATGGAAAGCTGAGAACGCTGAACTACACATTTCAGCTAGCCCACTTAATCCGTTGACAAAACCGGCACGAAGAACCTTCCATTCATCATCGTATGAAGAGGCGTACGTGTTAAGGGAATATGAATGGGATTAGGGTGATCCGGAAAGGTTGGAATGCCACGTAAAGAATGATGTAAATTTCAATAGAGTGCTACATGACGAGCGAACGGAAGTCAGCCTGGCACCATCCCACTTAACGGATAAAACTGCGAGCCATCCTACTTAGCGGATAAAACTGCCTAAGGCAGTATAAGTCTTCTCGCTAAGACTAATGGACAGACAAATATTAAAGTGACCGGACAGGCCGAACGGCGCTCCGTCC
>JBBPFP010000084.1:233085-245843 GCA_037974795.1 Kaempferia galanga
TTTTATTACGATATACCCTCTTCTATATATATATATATATATATATATATATATATATATATATATATAGAATGGTGATAGCCTTCGCGTCACAAATCCAGCCCTAAAGTCTTTTTCACTTTGTGCAAATTGTCTGCATCTAGATAGAATTATAACTTAGCCACAATCCATACTTCATTGTGAGTTTGAGAACTTAAAACAAACATGGTGAGTCAAATCGTCAAAATAGTTTAAATGGAGAAAGAAGTGAAAGAGATTTTTTTAAATAGATAAGTGTACCAAACAAAATAAATTAAAAATAAAATACGCAGTTGCTGTTTTATTAGATGAATAAAGAAATTTACCAGTTTGATTTCATCGAATTGCCCCATTAAAAAAATTGAAAATCTACCTCCACTTCCACTGGTGACACTAATCCACCCGGCCTCCACTTAATTGTCAAAGAAATATTTAAGATAGAATAACTCCGTGATTTATCCATTTTTAAATTACGTTGAATCGTTGGAGGAGCTGCTAAGGTGACGGCTCCATCTTTTACCAGCAACGAGTACATCTTCCACCACCACCACTTTAGGTGGAGACCGTCACTCTCAACGCCATGCCCAATTAAGGTGGTGTTTACACACATTGAAGGAAAATATTTGAGTATAAATTTTACAGAATACATTTGAACAACATAAATCCATAAGAAATGGCACCAAAAAGAAATAATAACTTGTATAACTTCCACATCAAATTTGGCAGAGATAAAGTTACTAGTACTCGCCAGTGCATTCAAATCACTAGCAGTCATCCAACGCAATACACAAATGCATTATAAAGTTGTGGCTAGAAACTTTGACAGAATGGTGATCAGTTCATATGTAGTTTGCCTTTTTACTTCATGGAGCAGGAGCTGCCTTATTGTTTTGAAATCTCCTTGTTTGTATTAAGGCAGCACTCCTCATGTAGCAATGTCCTCTACCTCAGAATGGAACACAAAACTTGGGAAAGTTGTGGTTATGTCCCTGCACATTCAACATGCATCAGGTTATGAGCAGGTACGATTGAAGGGCTTTTGCACATGTACTAATAATCAAAATAGCATACTGATTATGTGGCTTAAGTCTCTCACAGAAGTTATTGGTTGCTACAAAAAGAATTCTTTCAGTCAAAGTTTCTCTAATGTAATATCTGTGAAATTTAGGGCTTGTTTCATCTAATTTCTCACATAACACAGAAATGCTTTACAAATTAAGTGACAACAGGAAAAACTATTTAAAACTATGGAAGAAAGATCAATAGTTTAATCTTTATCATTTTAATATCTTTGGTATTTGTGCAGAACTGTGAAAGAAACACAAAGTTATTGCTGCACAAGGCATCCTCAGCTACAATGCGTACAATTTTTCAAACAGCAGAATGACTTGCCTGAGATATGGAAGGGTCATAATCTTCATTAATGATGGATTACAAGAAACAAAAGTTTCCCATTCGGTTTTATCTATTTTCCCATCCTGATTTGCATCAGCTTCTTGGAATGTCTGTTCAAGAAAAACTAGGAATCATTGAAGCATTTGCTAGCTTCTCATAGTTATGAAAACAGATGTGACTACAAACCTTATCTAGGATCGACTCCACAACCTCATCAGCCAATCTCATCTCAGATTCAGATAGCAGAGCAATAAGCATCTGCTTCACCTGCAAGTCGGATGAAATAGTAAGGACCATGTATCAATATGTCATAAATAAAACACCACCCAATACTCAGATAATGCTTTAATCAATCAGATTAGTAATAGAGTTCATGGAGCTTAATTAGAGTTTCCTTAGGCAAACTTAGCATTTGCTTCAGATCTTGCCTGCCATGATTCCACAAGTTACAGAATAAGGAAATGGACATGAAGAGAGGAAAAGAAAACGGTTCATAAGTTTTCATCTTAATCTTGATTTGTGACTGCAGGGTATGTTCTTAAAAACTTGCATAGCAAGTAACAGATAGCCATTTCCTTTGAACTAATTTCTTAGAGTGGGTCAGAAAAACTCTTCCACATCCCAACCCTGACTCGCTTGAGAAGCAAATCAATTTCGAAGTGGGTAATAAAATATAAAATCAGATATATGTTTAGGGTGGATGGATTGGAGCCAGAAAGTTTTACCTTATTCCCACCCCCCTCTGCATATGCACTTTATTTTTTTTATCCAATCCTGCCCCATTTATGTTTCGGGTGGGGTGGGGCAGCCTCAATCAAGTCAGGTCAGAACTGTTCCTTATGGGAGAAGATCAAATTGTCATCGCTAAATGTTTACTATCTTCAAGCCATATATATTCACAACTTCAATAAAATGCACTGACATGGTTCTTTTTTTCTCAAATAGTATCCTCTCCGTGTTCTCAATGGTTCACTTACAGAAAAAATAAAAACAAGATGTGTTTTTCTTATGTTATATGCATGATGAACAAAAAAAACAGAATAAAAGTATATTGCAAAGGTAACTTACATGGCTCAAACCTATAGAAAATAGATAAATTTAGGCAGTTAAGAACAGAATTGAAGTTCAAAGGTAAAAAATCGAGTTTATAAGGCCTTCTAAACGGACACATCCAGCATCTTCTAACTGCTCATAATCCATGTTATAATCAACATTAACCATTCAAAGAATATCAAGGTACCTCTTTCCTTTCAATGAAACCTGTACCATCCAAATCATAAAGCTTGAAGCAAACTGTAGAATCAAATGGAGTTTGCAAGAAGGTCCTTAGTCAGTCTAAAGTTCCCAAAGAAAACCATAAATACTTACAATCAACTTTATCTTCATGTGGGGCATTTGGATGAAAAACATTCAGACCTTGAACAAAATCTTCAAAGTCAATAACACCTTTTTGCTTGACATCAAATAGATCAAAGATCTGCAACAGGGCTTATAATTGATAACTAGCAAAATAGTATCTAGATATAAAGAACAACAATGATTTAACTAATTTATAGCATCTTTTTATTAATTAGATTCTAGGTTCTAAACTGTAGTGGCATGTTGTCACAACCAACAATGAAGTGGCTTGCCACCAAAAAACCATTTTTATATTCTGAAAATTTGAGGCCCTTGTGAATATGCTTCGAAGGAGAATAAGGCATCAGAATTTTTTACAATCCATGTTCTTAATCCGACCAAAACATGATCTCATTATTTAGAATGTTGACCTCTCAAACTGATATGTACAACCTTTCTCTAGTCTTAGTAAACCTTGCTATTCCTCAACTCATGGTGACTGATGAGCAAAGCTTGAGGGGGAAGAAGTTAGTTTTAGTGATCACAATATTATATTGCTACAAATTCACACTTCAATTAATGCAAAAATGTTGAAAAAAGATTAACAGTATGAACAAGGAGCTCTCCATAACATTGTACCCTGTTTGCGAAAAGATTTTCCCTCTTTCCTGTCTTAAATAATGCAAGTTGGAACTCTTCCTGCATAAAATAAAACACATGCAAATCAATAAACTACAACAACAACAACAACCAAACCATATCAAGACACTCTAATTGATAAATAAGAGTTTTATTGCTTCACAAGGGAAACTTCACCAGATCACCATTAAGTAGTCAACATACACAAAGCGATTAGCAAGACAAACATACACTAATTGAACATATAATCAATACGGTATGCAAAACATGAACTCTACTGAAAATAAATATATAACAAATTTACTAGAAAATAACAAAAAAATCAGTAAAATCATCAACTCACCTAAGCGAAGTTTAAATATGGCTGTTTGACATCCATAATAGCCAAGAGAAAATTATGAATATCTCAAGTTGAACTTGAATTGATAAAGCTACAATCAAAGCAAATTCTATATACCATAAAGCATCAGCTTAGCCTGCTCAAATATCATCAAATAGAGTGAGAAAATGGTTACATTGATCAAAATACAGGAAGTGTCAGCTGTGAACATAGCCAATATTGGTAGGTCAAGCCAAATATAAATTATCTGCAAAGCAACTGTATTAGTAACTAGCTAATTATATGTATTGAGGTAAAGAATCCCATTTGGTGCTTTCAGCAATCCATACAAAGCCAGAAACCTACAAAACGCACAAGTCTTCTATCCAAATAGTCACGTATTGTTTGTTGTAGGCAAAAAAAAATGTAAAACTCAGCCATTTACTCTCCAATAACTATAGAAGCTAGGTTACATATTTGCAAGAGGTACATGAATGATCCTGTCCAACCCTAGCATCGTAATCTCACCTTTAATCAGCATTTAATCAAAAGCACCAGTTTTGAGCATTATGTTTCAGAAAGAAAAAAAAAAGGTGACTATGGCAAAAAAAGAGGAAGACCATAATCCTATCTAGTCATTCAAGAGAACATGAAATGATATGAAAGCCGGTATCAAGAAAATTTATTAAAATAACTAATGCAACAACAATAACAAAGCCTTTATCCCACTTAGTGGGGTCGGTACTAAAAATAACTAATCATCAAAGAAAATAAACTCAAGAACAAAAGAAAGCAGGAACAAATAGCAAACTTTTGTTTACCTTGTTGATTAATCCATCATCTATCACAGAACTGCTAATGCTCTTGAACAGTTCAAACAATGCTTCAACTTCACTGACAGTGACTGTAATTATATAATATACATAAGTACTGCCACAGCTTATCTTCCATCCAAAAACTAACAGAAGTGGATTACAACAAAAATGACATCTAGAAATCACCAAATGCATTATCTGTCACATGAGTATCAAACCAGTAAGAGAAATAACAGCTTAGATGACAATATGCTTCACCCATATATTCACTAACATGCGGTCTGAGAAGCCAGAAGAACGGGGTCCTCGTATCCTGGGAATTTCCTTCGACCCTTTGACTGTAAACAGCCCATTTAAACCGCTCTGGGCCTTGAATTCACAGCACGCAACCATCTCGATGATCCAGCCAATTCGCCTGAAATCAGAAAATAAGAGAGAAAAAATTTACAATTATCAATTAACAGAAAAAGAAAACCAAACCAAGATAACCCTGGATTAATAAAGCAGAAGCCTTTTTCCGGGACCAAATAGAGGAATCAAGGTAACAATAGCTGAAGCTCAAAACTTTAACTTCTACCAAAAGGGGCAAAACAGAGATAAAAAATAAAAATACCAAACAGCAGTTTCAAAACTCGAGACAGCCAAATAGATAAACAATTTCTTGCAATAAATTCTCAAAACAAAATCGAAACCTTCCGTAACCGATCCCTGATACAATTCGGATGCAGCGCCGACCTGATGGGTTTCCATGAGGACCTCGACGAAGGAAGCGACGAGATCAAGGGAAGCAGAGAGGGAGATCGAGGCGAAACAAACACAAGCGACGGAAGGCAATCTGTGTCCCCTTTCTCTTCCACGAGAGTGCCTTCGCCTGTTTGGAATTTGGATTCTCTCGACGGGATCGCTGATTGGTTGATCGGGCTCAATTTTTTGGATTCTTAGGTCGGGCTTAACTTTTTTGGGTTTGGGCTTCTAGAAAGAGAATTTATAAAAAATAATGAAAATATTTGTATTTACTTTTTATGCATCAAAGAGATGGCAAAAAGAAATATGTGATAAAAGGTAATTTACTCGTTCTTAGTATTTTTGTCAATTTGTTCCTGGTCAATACAGAGAAGGTAAATTACGGATGATTACTGACCATTAGTACAAATGATTAAGATATATAAGAGATATACTCAAGCACGCCGAGATTCGAAGGGCAAAGAAAATATGAATCATTCATAACGATGATAAATATAATTTATTTATTACTTCTAATTTATCTTTCAACTTATCCATTAAAAAAAAGAAAAAAACATTCATCCTCCGCCATGCTCTTGACAAAACATTATCTTCAAAACAAAGTCAAATGTGTTGGTCAAAGTAGTTAATAAATGCAAAGGGACACGCGGAGTTACCATTAATGATGCATTTATGAAACGAGCAAAATGTCATTTAGCACCCCAACATTTTACCTTCTATTTTTATACCCTCTATATTTTAACTTTTTTACAAATTTTAAAATAAAATCTCTATAAAAACTTCACATAAAAGCTCTCCAAACACTAAATAAAAAAGTAATAGTGATTTTATTTTAGATTCATCTACATTTGAAGGTCATTATTTCCAACTCCCATTGCACAGGATCCAGACTCGAAGAGAACAAACGAACCAGGTCAGTCAACTAGATGTCAAGTAGCAACAATAACGAGCTTAGGGCCTTCCTTAAAGAGAACTTCAATTCTTGGCGATCGCGACCCATCCGCCGCCACCACCAACGACCGTCCGCTACGCGTGTCCTGGAGGTGGTGTTGCCCGTAGCCGAGCCCTCTCCGTCGCCCTAACGTGTGCCTCAGGGGAAGGGAACTATTGGAGCGACGACCGATTTATTGACCCTGGCGGTGTTCGATCAGTTGCCTGCTCCAAGAAGTTGTCAATTTGCCACCTTTCGGCGATTGGTTCTGGGTTGGAGGGATGGAGGAGAGGTACGAGTCGCTGAAGGATCTTGGAGCCGGGAATTTTGGAGTGGCGAGGTTGGTGAAGGACAAAAGGACAGGGGAGCTCGTCGCCGTCAAGTATATTGAAAGAGGGAAGAAGGTAAAGAAAGAATCTTGTGGGAAAAGATTCTGTCCTTGTGGTTAAATCGTGCTATGAAATATTACTGCTTGGTTTCTTTTGCTTTTGGGAGCCTTTTTTTTTCTCCAGTTTTCTAGTGCGATTGACGTGTCGGAGACTTGTCGACTGTTTGATATCTGTTTCATTTGAGAGTTGAATCGTTTATTATTGTTGAAAATTCTTGTGTAAAGCTGTGGCTTGTATATCTTTGAAGCTGAATGATTCCTTTCATTTTCTTCAGATTGATGAGCATGTACAACGAGAAATAATTAACCACAGGTCATTGAGGCATCCAAATATTGTGCGGTTTAAGGAGGTAGAAACTCGACTTTTATATTTTATTTTCACAGGTAGTTGATGTTTCAGAAGTCATGACTGGTGATTTTTTTTTTCTTTTCACTTCCTTGTCTGTGCAAATTTGCAAATATGTTTTAGACTTTTGAAATGTAGATAGCCCACCATTATTATGTTGTCAACTACAGGGATCAAGATTAAAATTCATCTCTAGTTTTCTTGTGTGATGTCTCTTGTTCTTGTATATGCGTTGGCAAGTAGTTTTAACTGTGTGTTGCCAACATCTTACTGTCACTCTATTCAACTTTCGGTTATCAATGCACAATGATAATTATTTTCTATTTTAAAGCATCTATCCCAGAATTATCCTCTTGCTGTTTATTTCTTGCCGTCTAGGTTCTCAAATATTTTTTAAATCTGTTTCCTTCTTATTTTGCAGTAAAATACCTATATTATTCTTAGTTTCATGGCTGAATGGTCTTGTCGTAAGTGTTTGCTTATTATATCTGATATTAATCGCCATTCATACTTATGCACTAGACACAGTCATCTAAGCTATGTAATATTGCAATATGTGCAAATATACAGACTTTAAGAAAATATACAGAGGCTCTTGAGAACCTCCGTGAAGAGCTTCGACCTTGATTTACTTGTTGATTCAATTATGAAGCATGAGAAAAAATGTTTCTTGTAGTTAAACATTTATTTATTAAATATGCATGTCAATATACTTAAGGAAAGAAAACATGAAAAAAATTCTCCCATGTGTGTTTGATGTTTCTTTATGCTTGTGCAATTTAGTAAGTTATTATTAGAGTCTTTTGAGTTCATAAAATGTTATCATTTGCTGAAGGGATGGTTTCTTGCAGGTGGTGCTGACACCAACACACCTAGCTATTGTTATGGAATATGCTGCTGGCGGCGAACTCTTTGAAAGGATATGCAATGCTGGTCGGTTTAGTGAAGATGAGGTAATCTAAGTGCTTAACATGTTTTCTTGCGTCAAGAATGTCACATCCAACACTCTTTTTTTTAGCGTGTATATTAGCTTATGTTTAGTTATAATTTCTGCATGAATCTCTTTTTTCTTGTATTCGGCAGGCAAGGTTCTTTTTTCAGCAGCTGATATCAGGAGTCAGCTATTGTCATTCTATGGTACATCTCATTTATGTTTGATCTGAATTCTTCTAGGGAGAAGGTAGTCATTCAGTAGCCTGTCTTTTTTTATCCAGGAAATCTGTCACCGTGATCTTAAACTTGAGAACACTCTCTTGGATGGAAGCCCTACACCGCGTGTTAAAATATGCGACTTTGGGTACTCAAAGGTAAACTGATTGCGGATTATGCCTTTCTGTCAATTTCAATGCTAAAGTTGATTTGTATGTCTGCCCTTGTTGTCTTGCAGTCTGCTTTGTTGCATTCACAGCCCAAGTCAACAGTAGGCACTCCTGCTTACATTGCACCAGAGGTTCTGTCAAGAAAACAATACGACGGAAAGGTAAATTTAATGCCTAGTTCCATATATATTGTTTGAACACTAGATATGTGTTTGTGGCAGAAAATGAAACCTTCTAATCATGATCGCGATGTGTTTTTTTAAGACTATTCTCATTAGTTTGGTAGGGAAATTGTTTGAAAAAGGATTTACCAAGTCAGTTGCCGTGAATAAGTTAATGTGATTCAAGCATACAAATTGAACCTCACTTAGTCTTCTTAAACATGTCTGATATCAGGATGTGAGTATGAAAATTAGGGGAATGCTATGTTCGATAATTGCTTCAATCTGTTTAACCATTCCTACCGCGTCAGCTTTACTGTTTTTTGGTCATTTTCATGACAATAGAGATGTTATTTCTTCTTGACTCTAGATTGCAGATGTTTGGTCTTGCGGTGTCACATTGTATGTAATGTTAGTCGGCTCGTACCCATTTGAGGATCCAGAAGATCCGAGAAATTTCAAGAAGACTATCAATGTAAGTTTTCACTAAACAATGATATGTAGCCACTTTCTCAAATTTCTTTCCAGTAATTTTTGTTAGCGATGACATTGAAACAGAGAATATTAAGCGTCAATTACTCCATACCGGACTATATACGTGTATCTCCAGAGTGCAGGCAACTTCTATCGCAAATTTTTGTGGCCGACCCATCAAAGGTGTGTTCATTGTTGGGTTCCATTTTCTGTCTTATCAAACTTCCTCTTTTCATCGTCAACGGCCTTGATTTGTATGTAGAGGATCACGATTCCAGAGATAAAGAAGTATCCATGGTTTCTGAAGAACCTACCCAATGAAATTATGAATAGCGAGGAGACAAACTGCGAAACAGAGAATGATGAAGCTTCACAAAGTGTGGAAGAGATAATGCGCATCATCGAAGAAGCTAAGAAACCACCCGAATGCCCTACAGCTTCCAACCGTACGCTTTCAGAGCTAGTGGAAACTGATGAACTTGACGCTGATGTCGACTCTGAAGTCGATAGCAGCGGTGACTATTTGGCACCAATGTGACATACAATGCTCTCTCGATTTGTGCAGAAAGATAACAATTCTGTAAGAACAAGCGTTCGTGATCAAACAATCACAAGGTCTTACTAAATAAAAGGTGACCGAATGAATCCTCTGCTCTATTCAAATCTAATTGTTTTTAGATGATTTAAAACATTAACATTTAGATGATGTAACAAAGTCAAAATCGAATACAGAAATCCATAACTGCAAGTGCTCGATTAATAGATTTTTAGCTGCAAAAGCATCATCGATCGTCATGCCATGACAGTGCAAACATAAAGAATGGATCACGAGCCTTTAATATAGAACCACTTGCGTCTCATTTTTGTCAGGGATGCACCTTCTTTTAGTGACGCAATTCACCAATCCAAATCATTATTTGAAATCCAAGTATTGACTGTTATGATATCTTTGCCAAGGTTGGCAGAATGATCGAACATATATAGTTGCTATGAAAGACATGTACTGCTATTTTAGGTTCATGGTACGTAATTGACACAATGTCACGTTCTTTAGGCTCCATTCTACATCAACAGCAATTACGATTCCAGAACTGCGGCGACCGTCCTCCCCGGAAGCTCGATCCGCCGCCGCCGCCGCCACCGCCGCCGCCACCTGCTCCGCCGCCGTATCCTCCTCCGTAACCATAAGCTCCTCCTCGACCGGCCTCGCTGCCTCCACCCGCTCCACCGGACCCGTAACCGAACCCGGATCCTGACCCGGCTCCAGACCCGTACCCGTACCCGTATCCCTTCCCACTTCCACTGGGGCTCTGACTGGAGCTGGAGCCGGAGCCGGAGCCGGAGCCATAACCCCACCCTGTCCCCTGGCTTGCCCCCCACCCCCACCTGTAATCCCACCCGGGGCCGGAACCGCCGCCGGATCCTCCGGCTGGCTGCTCCGGGCTGGTTGCGCCGCCTCCAGTTTGGTCGGAGGGGCTGGAATTCGAGACAGTTATAAATAACTGGAAGCATAGAATTGACGAGAAGAAGAAGAGGAGGAAGGAAGTGGTGGTGGTGGTGGAAAACATGATGATTTATTATGGCATGCGATGCGAGCGAGCTGCTGGTGATGGTGCTTCGGATTAATTAACGAGGTAGGTATTTATAATATAGGTGGCACGATATATAGTGCAGTGGTCAAACTTCCACCGCCACCACCTTATCATAGTTCCTGCAATAAAAGTATAGCATATTACTCACTTTAAATTCTTACAATATTATTTTTATTCTCTTCAATTTTACTGAAGTCTATCCATCGTAACTAATGCGAGGAGGAGCCTCATGGATGTCTCTGTAGTAGTAGATATATATACAGATCGTTCTGACTTGTAATGCGATAAAAAGTCAATGTAATTAATGCACGGTTTAAATTAGTTTGTCGTGCATCAAAATCAACTTGGTGTGGTGGTAGGGAGTTAATTAAGATGTTTATCTTGCAGCCGTCGCGATCTGGGGAGATGGTGGTAGTGGCATAGTGGTGCACGAGTAATAAATATCTTGTTGATGCTGTTCAACGTTCGATGTGGACGGCCACTTCGTTTCTTCCATCGGCATCGGCATGTAACCATTTAAACCGGACCCGAATGGCGATGGCCCATTACATGGGCTGAAAGCAGGCCTCCGCCTGGCCCATAATTTTATTGAATCCAAGGACACGTATCGGAACAAATTGAAAACACGCACAAACCCTCGACCCATTCAGCTAGATCAACTCTCGGCTTACCGAGAGATGGTCGGCATTACCCAATTGCTCGGTCTCCGGGAGGATCCCCGGCTGATCAGAGGGCAACACTCTAGCAACTGGAGCAGCTGCCGTCGCCCTCTTCCTCCGCTTGGGCGAGGGCTTGTCTGAGGAAGAAGAAGACAGGGTCGGCGAATCATCAGCCGAGCCGACGAGGTGAGGAAAGTTGAGCAGAGCCCTTGCGCCGCGGATCCGAAAGGCAGCGCGGTCGTAAGCGAAGGCGGCGTCCTCCGCCGTCTCGAATGTACCCAGCCACACCCGCGCCCCGTTGCGCGCCGGGTCGCGGATCTCGGCCGCGAACTTCCCCCAGGGCCGCTGCCTCACCCCGCGGTAGTGCCGTCCCGTGGAGGCGGACGACATCGTCGGCAGTGCGGCGGGATCGGGGGCGGCGGCGGACGAGGGCGAGGGGGTCCATCCGAAGCGGAAGGCGTCGGCGAGGGCACCGAAGACGAGCATGTCGTCGGAGTCATCGGGGAGGAAAGGAAGGGACACAGATCTGGAGCAATCGACGGACGGCAGGAGCGGAAAGAGAGCGGGGTCGTCGAGGAGGTGGCTACGGACGGAGGCGAGGAGGGCGAGCTCGGCGTCGGCGCTGCCGGACATCACTAGGTGTTAGGGTAGCGAGCGATTTGGGGGATTTCGATGGAGGCGATGGCGATGGCCGATGAAAGGAAAGGGAAGGAGCGGAGGTTTATATACGGGGGCGGAAGGGGAAGAAGGCGATGAGTTCGATTCGAAGCTTTCTTGGTCTTCTTCCAGCCTCGTGTGTTTCTTTGAAGGCGATTCGCTCGCCTCGTGTGTTTCTTTGAAGGTTCCTTCTTATTCTAGTTTAGCACGTGACGATAATTATATGGTCGTCATATTTTAAGGGAATTCATTACTTTTTCTCAACAGTATTAAGTAATTAAATAATTTAAACTAACTAAACATTCCGCGTTTAAACAAATGTGAATCTTAATCTATGATTTTAGACTCGACATCGTTTTCTTTCCCCTATTATATACCCTAAATATATATATATTATACCTATGAACATTTAAATATTTTTAGTTTTAATTTTTTTTAATTGGAATATTATAATGCGACCTCTGAATCTTAAAAATAAAATTTAATTAATATAACCCTAAAATTAAATTAAAATAAAATACTATTCGACATCCTAAATATATAATCTGTGAACGTCTAAATTTATTCTAAGAGAATTACCACTTTTTAACTGTTTCCCTTAATTAATTCCAGCGCCCCGATTCAAATCAAAATTTATGGATTATGTGAAAAAAATTCACTCTTCGTCATCATCCTTCCTGCGAGTTAACGAGGGAAAACCACGAGAAAACAAAATTAATGGAGAAAGACGGATTTATTAGTTTTGGTCGTCATGGGAATAAAGATCAGTATAGTTGTATTAGAACTCATACATCACGTTTAATTAATTATATTATTTTGCCGACTCTAATTAATTTAACTAAAATCATCTAATTTGTAAATATCTAGCACCCACATTTGAATATGAAACATAATTTTTTACAGAACATTTCATTCAGGTAAGTTTATGGTTCGAATCGACGGTTGTGATGCAGCCACACATTT
>JBBPFP010000084.1:256761-277176 GCA_037974795.1 Kaempferia galanga
AAGTACTTGCACCAGCTTCCTTTGAAATCTAATGCACAAGCCCTTAACATGTCTTCTAAAATCTGGTTGACTCTCTCAGTCTGTCCATCTGTATGGGGATGGAAGGCTGTGCTGAACTTGAGCTTGGTGCCTAGTGCCTTCTCTTTGTAATTATGCATCTCTCTTTTCTCTCTCTCTTAGTCTTCCCTTCTGTCTTGCTTCTCTCTAATTATCTTACACTATTAGTCTCACGTTGTTTGATACCTTAGCTCCATATTATCACACATCAAATATTATGCTCTAAGAGTATTTAAGCTGTTCTATATTGCTTATGTACTTTATCATCTGCATATCATATAATATCTTGACTATTTTTTCAAGTTTGCTATTTTGGCATTTACCCTAGCAACCTGAAATCTTTTAGTTCTATCTATTATTGTTTTGGTAATTGGATTTTTTATTATCCTTCCACAATTTGCATCAGTTTTACTAAATTAAACTCTTGCAGCTATGTATTTTCTTGACATTTTTTGCTGGTTCGCATAGGACAACCAGAATATAGAAGGGGAGAATCCAACACTAAAGGGAAGGAGGCTTTAGTATTATCTTCAGATAATGAAACGCCTGTGCCTTCTGTCCATGGGTCAAAAGTAAGTAGCGTCTGTGAAAGTGAGAGCAGTCATTCCAAGGAGAATAAGAATCTAACAGCACCACTGAGCAGTAATGTGAACCAGTTAAAGTTGGGTAAACATCCCATTCGTAATGAAAAAGTGAATTCAGAGACCAAGTACCAACCAGAGGAATGGATGTTAATGGAGAAAGACCCAGAAATTCTGAAGCAATTAAATCTTGCAATTGTGAGAAACTGATTCTTAAGCCCGAGCATGTTTTTGTTCCACTGATTGTTTTTCTTACCCTTTTTTTTGCCATGAAATTAATTAATAAATAAATATACAAGGTTGGTCATGTGGACTCTGGAAAATCTACCTTATCTGGAAGATTGCTACATCTTTTGGGAAAAGTCTCTAAGAAAGAAATGCATAAATATGAAAAAGAGGCTAAAGAAAAGGTATATTTATGATGCATATATATATGTATATATACTAGATGCTAACGCTGATGTGTGCCCGATAATTCATATCTCTCTCTGTTCCTACTACTATGATCCTTTTTACCTACAAATTCAGTAGATAATCAGGCCATTATTTAATGCAGGGAAAAGGTTCATTTGCTTATGCATGGGCAATGGATGAGAGCACTGAAGAGAGGGAAAGGGGAGTGACCATGACTGTTGCTGTTGCATACTTTGACTCCAAGAAGTATCATGTTGTTTTACTTGACTCTCCTGGTCACAAAGATTTTGTACCAAATATGATTTCAGGTGCGGCACAAGCTGATGCAGCCGTTCTTGTTGTGGATGCATCAACTGGTTCCTTTGAGGCAGGTATGGATGGTTATGGTATTGGACAAACAAGGGAGCATGCTCAACTAGTTAGAAGTTTTGGTGTTGAGCAAATCATTGTCGCTGTTAATAAGATGGATGTTGTGGGGTATTCTAAGGAAAGATTTGATTTTATAAAATCACAACTTGGTGCATTTCTTCGTTCCTGTGGTTTCAAGGATTCCTCTATAATTTGGGTTCCTCTTAGTGCAGCAGAAAACCAGAATCTGGTTACAACCTCTGCTGATGTTAGGTTATCTTCCTGGTAAGATTAGTAACATTATTTGCTTGTAAATTGCAATTATAAATTGAATCTTTAAAATTAAGTTTTTTTTTGAATATTTTAGTATATGTAGGAAAATGAGGCAAATAATCTTGGGCTCTGCTCTTGGGCTATATGTGAGAAAATATTTTCTTCCATCATTTTTACCATACTTTGTTGGGGTTGTACTGAATGTTGCTTGATAAAGAAAAAAAAGGGGAAGAGAATGGACCTTGAGATCGTTTGCATATGCAATATTTTTTTGTGGATATAGAACTAATAATTCCATTGGCAATTGCTAAAGCGGACCTAATTATCTTTCTACCTTAAAGTATAAAAAAATTGTATTTGATTAAAGAAAAAATATTTTGGAAATCTATGATGCACTTCAATAAGGAAGTGGCATGTTTTTTGAAGCAACTACGTGAGCAGTTATTAGTTATTGAAAACAGATAATAGGACCATTTTCAAGTATCCATAAAGGGCACCTGAATGCTGCATCATCTACTATATAGGAAGGGGTGATAATGATACTTGTTCTTGAGCTGAGATGCTCCTGGATGACTCTGGTGAGCTAGCTGAAGCTATGATAAGTAGAGGAGGGATCACGACTACTAGGAATATCTGCAAACAAAGATGTCGGGGGTGACTTGGCGTTTACACTCCGACGCTCAAGTCAGAAAGAAATAGTGTAAGAAGAGAAATCTCAATAAAGGGGGATCTCCAGATGTTCTCTCTACTTACCTCCTTCGCCTTTTTATACCTTTGTTAATGATGTTCTATCTCCCCTTGTTTAATGACATTGCATTTAATTGTAACTAGAAGATATCTTTACCTTCACTTCTGTGCATTCAATGGAGCTGTAATAAATATAGATGGAATGTTCTCTTTCGTCTCTCTTTCCCCTTATTAAGTATACTGATTTTTTCCTCTTCCCTTGTTTTAATGGTTATTATTGTCTTATCATTAATACGTACAACAGTTATCTTCAATACCTGTCGATCATTTATGTCCTGACCCTTTATCTTCAGCCTATTGAAGGCTATCATATATTAATAGATTATCGGTCTGACAAAGCCCTCTATATCAAAGGTGTAACCGCTCGGGAGGACCTTGATGTTGTCAGAGGTCTAGGTTGAGACAGCTGAGCGACCGCATTATCACCATCCCGGTCAACCAGGCAATCTTCGTCCTGGTCAGCGGGGCCTCCTTGGTGAAGTATTCATCCCGATCAGCCAAGTGATCAACCCCGGTCGGCCGGGTATCATCATGATCGATCCATCTTTGACTTATCTATCCACAGGCTAATATCTTGACTCGGGAAGGGCACGTGGAGGTTCTACTAGTCTCTATCCACATAGACTAATATCTTGACTCGGGAAGGACACGTGGAGGTTATACTATTCCCCCACATCAATGCCCATATGCTCAAAAGGATGCATAGATGTAGCATCCTTTACCTTTTAGATAATTTCAAAGACTCCATTAAACACAATCAATACGACCTCTTCTCGTGTCTGGGAACGGTTATAATAATGCTGTATGCTCAAAAGGCTGCACAGATGTAGAGCATTCTCAAATATCTATTCAGCTTGTAGTTCTCGCAACACAACTTGTGTTTTATTGATTTCACTACTAGTTTTCACATCTGTGTTTTAGTGTGGTGATGGTTATATATTAGGGATTAAGATTCAAGATAGCCGTGCAATTTACAGTTCTATTATTATTTTGGTGGATCTTCTGTGTATATGCGCATTGCCTTTAATTGTTCTCATACAGATTTATGGTTATTGGCATTGACTACCAGATCACCAAAATGTTGATAATAGTAGACTTATTTCAATTCTGAAGGCCTTAATAATCCGTGCCTTCTTATGCATGCACATTAAAAATCCTTTCTTAAATTTTTTGTAACTAAAAAAAGTTGACACAGGTATCAAGGGGTTTGTCTGTTGGATGCAATAGATTCATTGCAGACACCTTTGAGGGATGTGGCAAAGTCTCTTATTCTTCCTATATGTGATGTTGTCAAGACCTCTATGGGGCAGGTTGCAGCTTGTGGGAAATTGGAGACTGGGGCTATCCGTAATGGTTCGAAGGTAAAATTTGGACACTGCTTACCATTAATTACAAAATCTACTTTGGTCTACTTAATGCGCACACATATTATTAGTTTCCATGTAGGTTAACTATCAGAATGCTTAGTTGATGTTACCAAGTGTACTGTAAAAAATTAGGTTGCTGCATTTGACATTGACTCAACAATTTCCCTATTCGGTACCCTTGGAACTAAACACTTTATAGTGGGCTTGACTTTTATATGATGTTTACTTCCGGAAATGGTAAGGTTGCTGAGTTGCTGCATTTGCGAACTACATGAAAGTTTCTAGCTGTGAAACGGCCTTTTTGCTATTCAAGGGTACAGGCTACGTGCATCGACCCGTTTTAAATTCTGTATTGGTGTGAATCTTGTGTGCTTACTCCAACCTTATTGCAAAATAACCATTTATGATTTTGATTATATATATTCATCATAAATTAGTGGGTTTGCTGTTGATTCAGATCTCCAAGATGGCAAGTTCATCTGGTTTGCCGCTATCTTACTAACTATGAAACATTTCATAGACTATTAGTTAACTACTTAAATCTTCTTGGAAATAAATAAAAAGAGGATGTCCAAGTATAAAACTGAACATTTGTTTTCATTTACTCTTCTTGCATGGGTGGGGTCTATTATGTTTTTTTTTCCCAATTAGTTGCTAAGGAAAAGTAAAAAAGTGAATAATAAAAGGTTTAATGGAAAAAAAAAACTGATTGGAATTAGGTGTAGGTGATTTATTTTGTATATTGTAATCTCATAATACTGTATTCCTGCTATATTTGTCGTCGATATATTTCCTCTTATGAAAGAGTTCTACTGTAAGCTCATTTTGAAGTTGTCACACAAATCTACATCTCATATCGATCTTGGACTATGCATGGTGGTCATGTGCCCCTAGTTGTGCTGCTAATTTATTATATAATGAATTTTGTGATTGACAATTCGTGATGGGATAATTTGGTCTTCTGTTCAGGTTCTGGTTATGCCTATAGGAGCTCTAGCAACGGTGCGGTCCATTGAGCGAGACTCAATCAGCTGCAATTTGGCAAGAGCTGGTGATCATATAGCTGTCACCTTACAAGCCATCGAGACTGGCCATGTTTTAGCTGGTGGAGTGCTCTGTCATCCTGATTATCCAGTGCAAGTGGCTACTTGTTTGGAGCTAAAGATACTTGTCTTGGACATTCCAACACCGATTGTAGTTGGATCTCAGGTCTGGCTTTGAAACCTAATACATTTGTCCAACCTCGGTCGACAAATTACCATCCCTCATCTTTTAGAGAGATTAAAATAAAATAGGTTCATACAGGTTGAATTCCATATACATCATGCAAAAGTGGCTGGAAGGGTGTCGAAGATGGTTTCGTTGCTGGACCCGAAGACTGGAAAAGTCTCCAAAACAGCACCACGCATCCTCAAGGGAAAACAAAATGCTATCATAGAGGTAAACCCATGTCGCTTATCTAGTAACCTGAGATTCTGATTCATTTGCCGGTTTCAGAGCAATATTCTTCACTTCACTACTTCCTTGCCTGCTCTACTTGGTTGTCCTTCCAGGTGCAACTTGATGGAGCTGTATGTGCAGAGGAGTTCTCGAAATCTAAAGCCCTCGGAAGGGCATTCCTAAGGTCATCAGGAACTACAATTGCAGTCGGCATTGTGACCCGGATAGCCGAGCGCAAGACATAGGCTCATCTCGCCAGTAGCGCCTCGTAGTCAGACATTGGCCGGAGGCATTGAAGCAAGGTCATCTTTGCCTGGTTTTGTTCCTAGGCTACTTGTACATTATGGAATGAGGCACACCTGTGCGTTCTTATTTTTAGTTACCATGTCTAGGATTCACCTTTAGTGACTGTGATTATGAATTTTGTTTCGATATTGTTAAAATGCATACAGAAAAGAGTTATCAACTATCTTATTCTTAATTCACTTTTGGGCTTGTGTTAATCACCTTTTTACTGAGATATAGAATAATAGTTGATTTAATTGTATATTTTAAAAATAATTTTAGAAGAGGTAAGATTAATTGCTTTTAAAAAAAATGCAGTTGTATGATGTAAAAAATATTAATTAATTTTTTTAAAAAAAATAATGATGCTATTTATTTAACCTTGCGTGACCGAATTTAGCAAAATATCTCTAAAAATATCCGCGCGTGCCCACCACTTGTTCGTTAAAACTCCTTGGCCAACCATCAGATCGCCTAAAATTGTGGAGCGTCTTTGCTTATCCATTCTCCGCCCCCTCTCGTTCAGCCCATTCGAGATCGGATTCCCGATAATGCCGACGCCGGCGACCGCCGCTGCCCTCTCCCCGTCGCTCTTCCTCCAGTCCCTTCCCTCCGCCGCTCCAATCGCCCCTCTTTCTCTCCCCTCTTTGTTCCGCCCCTGCCCCACCGCGATCACCCTCCCTTTTAGGGCTAGACACCGTGTCACGTGCCAGGCCGTCGTCTCCGCCGACGTCTCTTCTTCTGTCGAAATAGAGGAAGAGGAGCAGCTGGCGGCCGCTAAGATCGGGAAAAGGGTTCGCGTCATCGTGCCGCTGAAGGTTTACCACGTGCAGAAGGCCCCCGACCTGGATCTCAACGGCCTGGAAGGGGTGATCAAGCAGTATGTCGGGGTTTGGAAAGGGAAAAGGATCTCCGCCAATCTCCCATTCAAGATTGAGTTCCAAATCGAGGTCGAAGGGCAACCCCGCCCAGTCAAGTTCATCTCTCATCTCAAGGAGGATGAGTTCGAGTACGTGGATTGAGCCCGGGATGTGTCTTTCGGTTTTAAGATGGAGATTTCAGATTCCCGAGAAGGAAGATGCTTTGGTGTAACTGGCAAATACTTTAGCTTTAGATTTATCATGATACAGTGAAATTATTATCCTGTAAATTGTGATTTAGGATGCTGAAAGTGAAAAATTGAAAAGGTGAGCTACAAGATGCCGTGAAGTAAGTTTCTAAATTTTCTCCTTCTTTCCCCTTGGACTGCTAATAGTAGTTCACTTATTGTCTGATTGGATCCACATAATATGTGTTTTCTATGACTTACATCCGTTGTTTTGATTCGTCTGCTCGCCTATGATTGAGATATTATTTTGGCTGGTAAAGAGAGGTTTCTTTCACTCAATTTTTTTAATGGATTCTTACTTAATATTTATCCTATTGGAATGTGTATTTATTCTATGATAAGGGCCTGAATGTGTTACTATAAACACCTTGATTGTCGTATCGCAAAGCAATCTGTTTGGACTGCAGTTGTCCTTGTTATACCCTGTAATTTGCATTGGAATGGTATCTTCTTGGCGGGAAAAATGTGTTTTATAGTGTAAAATTCCTGTTGGTTCATTTGGGAAAATTTTCAAGTTTGTACTTAGAGAACTTGCTACATCGAACACTGCGGTGCCTAGTCTTTTGAAAATGTACAAGCAAGGAAAACCAAAGAAACTTCTTTTATCTTGTCCAGCAGGTTACAATCAACAACATAGTTAAATGCATAGTGAAAACTTTGATACCATAAAATGCAAATGTACAATGGATCTTCATGTATGATGATATCAATCATTCTTATGAGCTAAATCTGCTTTTATATTGACCATTATAGAATTGTCCAACCATTCTACTTGAGGATCTCCCGAGACTATCGAGGAAGTACTTAGACAGCATGTTTTGCTTGTTGAGAAAGATTTCTGGTTGTAATGGAATTAATGAGGAACTCTCGAATTTTGGAACAGCATGCAATAGTGCACTAATGTTTAAGTGGATCCTTATGTAAGTATTTATGGAAGAAATTTTAAGACTGATTCTACAGATATACATTTGAACTAGGAGGAAGGACTTCAAATGGCTAATCACTGTTATCTGTTCTGGAAGATACCATGTAGTCACAACTGACTAAATCTTATTGCCTCACAAGTATTGATTGATCTTTCATTTTCTATATCATGTAGTTTGAGAATTTAGTTTGATTTCTTGTTATTTAAATATTCTTCTTTATCATAATATTCTCTGGAGGTTTCCTTTATTAACTGCGTTCAATCAAATTTACTTGCCATCCTACTATATCCCAACCAAGGTATTTTTTGCTTACCGTTTTTTTTTCTCTTGCAAATGTGACAAACACTTCATTTTGAATGTATAAGTTTTGCGTCACTAATTCTAGCTTGATTTTTTCTCTCTGGTAGTCAGATTTATATTTTCTATCAATAAATGATTGTCTAGATGGTATGCTTAGGCATGCATGTTCATATCAACCATGACAACGTCAACAAGCATGGATTCTTTGGCAAACATTCTAATTTTTTTGCCTTTTCTTTTTGAGTCTTCTATCATCAGGATACTCACTCCGACTTTTGGTTAAGTGATTGCCTCCACTATCTGCTTATCATATTTCGTCTTTGATATTGTTCTGTCATTAGACCTAATTAGTTTTGGATTTTGGCATCTTTTGTTATCCTCTTGATAGTCCTCAATACTAATTTTAGTCATCAGGTTTACACATGATGAAATGCTTGGCTTGCATTTACAGTTTTTGCTTTGCTCAGAAGCATCACATTGCTCGAAGTTTGTCCTCCATGTGCACGTGTGACATTTTAGTTCCTGCACATGTAGGTTTGAAGCTTCTTCCCTAACAATAGATAATTCACACTTGTTTCAAGCTGTGGCTTATGCTGATTCATGATTTTCTTGGACCGGTTTTTCATATACGACTGTTCCAAATAACACTGCTTGATAACTGGTTGATAACGATGACTGTATCGATGTTTTTGGCTGTTCTTCCAGTTCGCTGATTTGATTTGCTGCGGGCAGCAAGCAAAATGGCAGGAGATACGTTGGGAGCAAGTCAAAACCCCAGTCATTTGCTGCCGCCGCTGCGAGCTTAAAATAAAATTCGGAACATGTCAAGAGAATTTTACTTTTGGTTTTATTATTTATTTGCGAGGATCGATAGACGTATCTACAACCAATTTTAGTCATTAAGTGTTAGTCAGATCTAATATTGTAGCTCGTCCCGTTACCTAGCCCACCACAATATCATGGTCATAATATGGATTTAGATTTTCAACTAGTAAATTCTCATTCAAGCTCGATCTACGCTGTTCTCAATCAAATTCACACATTGTCTTACGTGACTAAACCTATGATTTTTTAATAATCATTATCGAAATAATTTTATTTTTGGATTTCCAACGACTCACAAGGTTTGTTGAGAGGTTATAATGTAATTTATCAACTTCTGAGGTGTGAAGTGAAAATGTTTTCAAACTCCTCTTTCTGTGTCGCAGCTTTGGATTTCTCTAACCATTCCATTGTTCTTTCTTCTGCTCTTCTCCACGTGGTCGTCGTCGACGTTATCCGTTTCGCCGGCTTTTCTCGATTTGTTTCTCTACAATAAAAAAAAAAATATGCACAGCTCGACGATGTCAACGACCGCGTTTTCCGTCGTCCTCCCCCATTTCAACCACCCACCTTCTTCACCGAATCCCCATGTCTCCTTCTCCCCTTCCATTCCCGGTCTTAGGGTTAGAGTTAGCGTCAAGCTTCCGTTTCCCAGGACCCTCGCCCGCTGCAGCACCACGGAGCCCCCCGTGCCGCCCTCCGCCGTGGACTGCGTCGGCACCGGCTCCGATGTCGAGTGCTACGCGGTGGATGTGACCTCCTCCGACGAGGCCGACCGTCTCCTGCCTCCGACTGCGAATAAGACCGTGTTGAGCTTCGAGGTCGATCGAGGCGGGGAACGGGAGGACTTCGGTGCCGGGTTGGTAGGAAAGGCGCTGAGCTGGGCTCTCCTTGTGTCTCCGTTCTTCTTCTGGGGCACGGCCATGGTGGCGATGAAGGAGGTGATCCCCAAGACGGGGCCTTTCTTTGTCTCCGCATTCCGCCTGATCCCCGCGGGGTTGATATTGATTGGATTTGCGGCGTCCAGGGGTAGGAAGCTGCCGGCGGGGACGCTGGCGTGGCTGTCTATCTTTTTGTTTGCCGTCGTGGATGGTGCGTTCTTTCAGGTGGGGGAACTTAGGCTTTAGCTATTTCAATTAAGATGTAAGCTTTGGAAAGATTTGGCTTTGTGAACTTGCTAGGTGATTTCATGATGTAATTACCAAAGCTCGTTGTTTTATGTCTTTGCAGGGATTTCTTGCAGAAGGATTGCAAAAGACGTCAGCTGGGTTGGGTAGTGTACGTCTTGAAAATCTTTTAGTCGTCTCTCTTCTACTTCGCTTGCAGTTTAATTTATATATATGCTTTTTCGTTCTACATGGGTGCCTTTGGCAGCTATCCTAATATACTCGTTCATCCAGGATATCATGCAAAATTCTCCAGTATTTAATTTCTTATAGACTCAAATTTAGTTTTTCCCTTACGAAGATAGACAATCCGAATATTTAATCCATCTTTTTTTTTTTTTTTTTGGTACTACTAACATAATCAAATATTCTCCCCGCCTGGTTATCCACTTTTCTTGGTTGGCTTGCCTACCCTACCTAGTGGATAGCATGGTCTTTGATTGAGGTGGAATGTCCATTCCAGCTCTTAAACTATGGAATGGATGAAATTGAATTGTAGTTCCATTTTCATTTCCAAGAGACCTTAAATTGGTTGATATAAATTCCAAAATGGAATTGCACAAGGAATAATCCATTCCACCCTATACACAACATGAGTTACATGACCTCAAATTCCTAATAATAATAATAATAATAATAAAATTGTGGGACGCAATGTGTTTGAATATTTATTCAGATATATCATAATCCAAAATTATCTTGTTGGTTTATTTCCTGTGAGCATAAGAAGTTTTCCCAACGTTTACAACATTGGTATCAGACACATGAGATATGCTTCATAAATATTGGTTTGAGTCCTATCCTTTGATGTACCTAGCTTGTATCATACAGTATGTGTCACCTAGAATTGCTGTGCTACAATTCCTTTCTTTTTCATAGGAAGGAAATGCTTAGTCCGAGGCAAGAATCAATACCTTGATGAGTGCCCCCTCTTGCATTCAGATATTTGAGATGTATTCTTCTACCAATTGTTGGATGCTCTAATCAACAAACTAAGCAGTCTCAACATAAAACACCTGTTGTATTTCTCTGAAGTATTTGCAAATTCTCTGTTCAAGGTGGCCAGTGGTTCTTGTTTGAATTTTTTTCTGATATTTGATGAGCTTCTCTTCATATTTCTTATGAGAATTACTTGCTTGTGGCATAATATCTCCACTATGTAAAAAACATGTATGCTTCTTCTGAGTGGGTATCTATGGTATTTTTTTGGTTATATCTATAAATAGAAAAATATTTAATAGTTAGGATTGATAATCCTCACGTTTGATAAGAGAAGGTTTTTTCCCGTCTTAGCTGTAACTTTAATTTTGTGTTTGGAATACTTGCAGGTTATCATTGATTCACAGCCTTTAACAGTGGCCATACTAGCTGCAATATTATTTGGTGAATCAATTGGTGCCGTTGGAGCTGTAGGACTTGTTCTTGGCGTTGTTGGACTTCTTTTTCTTGAGGTTAAATTCTATCGGTTGTGTCAATTACTCTCGTCTCGAGGTCATATTTTCTAGGCTTAACTGAAACCATTAGTGACAATTAACGTAAGCTATACTACAAAGTTGTATGCTGCATATTGATTTGATCAGATTTTGATGTATTACCGAAGAGACAGATATATGATCTCAATATTGGATGTTGACTTGTTCATTCTGAAGATATTAACTAAAATTTGTCCTTTGTTAATTTTTATATCACAAAGAAATTGTGCTTGCTCATGTAGATAATCATAGGCTTTATAACGCACTATGTACTCACCAACATCAATTGCCCACTTTGGCCAATATCTATCATTGTCAGATTTTGCCCCAAGGTGGAATTTGATTTCAAGGTTGGAATTTGATTTCAAGGTGGGAAATTTTCTGAAAGTTTACCCATCTCTGATTGTCCCACATGGACCACACCGAGCATGCTTAATTATGCAATTCTTGCTGAGAACCTAATCAGTTCCATCAAAAAATGCCTCATTGCTTAGAATACTTAATCCAATAAAGCATCTTACACTCATGGCCCAGTCACATTTGCTCTTTTTTGGGCTCTATGCTTTGACGGTCACTCCTTGCCCTCTTAGATTACAATTTAGATTCGGTTGTAACAGGCTTCATGTTATCAAAATGAACCTTGTGTTTGGTTGGTTCTACTTCATAATCACTGAGTGGTGGCCCGTATCAATGTTTTGATGGTATGTACAACCCATTACCATGATGATTGTTATTTTATTGTTCCTACTTGATGTGCTTATCCACCATATTGTGTTTCATCTATTAGATATCTCAGATGGATGAATGAGAAATATTTTCAAGCGAGAATTTTACGTATCATGAACTATATTCAAATAAGGAGGTGACATTTATGAATTATAATTAATAGAATAAACAGTGAGCGTTAAATAAAGAAGTTTTCTGAGAGATTATTGTCAGCTTCTTAGTCTAAAAAAATTGTAGAATATTATGGTATAACAAACCAATTTTGGATCAGAGCATTGGATAGTTAAGAAAAAAACACATAGAAAAGGTAGATTAGTTGATTTGAGAATATTAATTTGTATTTGTGAGGTTGCTAGGAAGAGTAGAAAAAAACACTATTATCTGAAAATACTATCTACATGAAAGAAATTAAAATGTAGCTCCAATATCTATCAATAAAATGAGAAAACATGTTAAAATGATACGAACATGTTCAATGACAATCAATAAAAAATTTAGTTAGGCAAGTTGAGTCAATTAGAGTAAAATAGATTTAGGAGATCTGAATAATACTAACATTAGTTGCTCTATATATTGCAACCGAATAAAATTATGTAGCCGTCCTCATTAGTCATGACTTCTTGTCATTTATTGTTGTAAATACTATATAGTCTATGTGATATAGTGAAAATAGATATGCACTTGTGGTAGAGCAATGAAGGTACTAATCCTTAGTCGTCGGGGAAAATTTGTCATTCAATTTGATTTATATTTTTCATAGTATAATGTAGGAGTGAGCCAGAATTATTTATTTTTCATTTACCTAATAAAGGGCCTTCTTTTATGCCTTTCCTCATTAGGAAGCTCCTGATTCTATGTAGTCTTTTCTACCATGTTAACTTTGAATTCTGTGAACCTCTGAACAAGAGTTCCCAAAACTACAGTTAGTAATTTCTTTTTTATGGATTTCAGAACCTAGTTTGTGGTTTCATTTGAAAAGCCTTTGTTATTTTATTTGCTCTATGTTTAATATGACCTACTCTTCGTTTAGTTTGTTATGGATGTAATCGTGTAACTATATTGAGGCAAACCTCAATTTCTTGTCTGATGTTTTCTTGACCATTTTAGACAATGCAATTACATAAGCCAGTTTAGGCAGTACAACCTTTGTTTTTTGTCAGGCTTCTACTTGTATTGCCGTTTTAGACAGTTATATTGTTTCCTAGGGCTTTGGTATTTACATCTATGAGCAAATATACAGAAAATTACTTACAATAACTAATTGCTTCCTTAAATTTACCCGGATGTCTGCGTTACAGGTTCCAGCACTTTCATTTGAGGGGAGTGATTCTTCAATATGGGGCAGTGGGGAGTGGTGGATGCTTCTTGCAGCACAAAGCATGGCAGTGGGAACTGTTATGGTTCGCTGGGTGTCCAAGTACTCTGATCCTGTCATGGCAACTGGATGGGTATGCAGACACTGAAGTAATTGGCACTGAATTCTTTATTTTGCCTGTTCTGGATGGAACAACATTAGCTCGAATTGATTTAGGATCTGAGTCATCTTAAACAGTTTCTGGAACATGACTAAAAACTAAAAATATTTAAACTTCAACGATACATGCATGCGAATTTACTAGCTTTCTATTCCATCCTATGCTGTATCACTGCTGCCTTAAAAATATAAATGACCCCAACTCTAATTTGAAGAATTGAAAAGGATATCTGGGGGAATGAATGGGCAGTTTGGGTATTGGTTAGTGGAAGATGATCTCCTATAGAAGAGAAAAAGTCAATATTGGTCTAAATGCTATATCAACAAACTGCCCTGAAAATTTAGTTTAGTTGTTTCAAGTTCAGCCTTGCTCATTGATTGGATTTCTATCATTTTCTCTACAGATAAGTTTTGGCTTTTGATTAGTGCTCAACCAAGTTTAACTTAATTTTATTCAGCACATGGTTATTGGAGGGCTTCCTATGTTGGCTATTTCTGTTCTCAACCATGACCCTGCTATGAATGGAAAATTAGTTGATCTTACTTCTGCTGATATTCTTGCTCTTTGCTACACCTCTTTATTTGGAAGTGCAATCAGCTATGGTGTATTTTTCTACTTTGCAACTAGAGGTTAGATTTCTTTATCTTCATCTATGCTTAATTGTTGTGGAATTCACCCTATAGGCCTCTTGTATACTTGCAGGTAGCTTGACAAGACTTAGCTCTCTCACATTTCTAACACCAATGTTTGCCTCAATTTTTGGGTATGAACTCCATGACCCCTTTCAGTATTTACTATCTTGTATTCAGAAAGGGTATTTTCTTTTTCAACTTCCAAATCTAATCTAAGTTTAATGGGGACATTATTATTCAATATCTAATGTATGACTGACCCACTTCATTGCAAATAATTGTTGCTTGATCATCAAAATTTGCACGCATTATGTTCTTGACTAACAATGCACACACCATCCCCAGGTACCTCTACCTTGGCGAAACATTCTCCTCGATCCAGTTTCTTGGTGCTTTAATCACCATAGTAGGTATTTATATGGTAAACTACAAAGGCACGGTTGACAAAGCATGAAGGAGCATATGATACAGCGGTTTTTGACTATTTGGTATAGGAAATGAAGGTGGTACTTATTCGAGACGCATACGCATAGCATCTAAAATTGGGAAAGTATTTTTTGGAATCAAAACTTACAAAAAGGCTAGAAGTTCCCATTTATAGAATTTTGTGTATAGTCAAGCTCTCAACTTAGGCTTGCCCGAAGTTCAAAACTGAGTTGAGGGATAAAACAGGCAATGTTGGTTGATCTCCAATGATCAATAAAGTTGGTTTTGCATTTGATCATGTAGAATCAATCACAAGATTGGCATGTCTGCGTTCAATCTCACAATACAAACAAATGTATACTTTTAATTCATACCAAATTGTATTTGCTCCTTTTTAGCCCTCTGCAATCAATGTTTACCAAACTGCGCTCAGTATCCTGTATTTTTTGTATATGAAAATATCAGTAACTGGAAGATCTACGATAATATAATTAAGGGTTTTGTATTTGCCTAATGTCCGTCATAATGAAGGCCTAATTCGGTCAAGTTTGCTTCACCTGCCTTGATCAGAGTTTCAAAGGTATTGGATGCTCTTGTGAACTCAAACATGGTCTGGTAATCTTTGCATTATTTTAAAATCTATGCTTCTTCTAATACCTTGCATAATTATGTTGTCCTAGTAGAGTCTGCAAAACACAAGTTGATTCCCATACAACGTGAATTGTTTAAGTTTTGGCAATGAACCTATGTGAAACTGGAAGCTAGATTCTCTTATCCTTAAATTTGTGGATCAGGATTTGCGGTCAGATTGAGGTCGCAATTCAACCGCAATTGAATGTAGTTCATTGACGGATTTACCCATCCACTTAGATTGTAGTTTGGATTCGGACGGCTGGCCGGTAGCCCGGCCACCCTCCTACTTCGACGGCCTCTGGGCGGGTAAATTTGTCATGGATCACATTCAATTATGATTAGATTATGATCTCAATCCAACTACAAATAGGATGTGGATAATTTTCTTATTCATAAATTAGAGAAGGTGGTCTCGTCAAACTGTATCAACAATTGTAATTTGTGTTGAAAGTAGTAACCACTGCAACTTTGAAGTACTTTGGTGAGAACAGGATTGTGGAAATGTCAGATTTTGCCTTTAATAATTCCTTTGTTTAGATAACTCTCTCTCTCTCTCTAGAGATTTCTGTGCGAGCGAATTCTGGTAGTCAAATAAGAATGCAACGCACTCCATTAGTGGACAGGTTGGTTAACTTTCCTTCTTCATAAGCAATCGATAAGATTTTAAGTTCTGAAAGAAGAAAAACACTTCTTAGCTCTTGGTCATGTGTCTTTTTCAGGTACCCTTCAACTGAAATCCTCTTTGATATGTCACCAATCTTCATCTTTTTATGCATGAAAGAATTATTGTCTGTTATAGTTTAACTATCAATAAATTGGAATCTTGGTTTGGTGGCTCACTTTTAAAAGATCCCACTGGGCTACCTGTCCGATCCAATCAGCCTATCGACCTACAAATGTATCAGTATTTCTTGTTCGGTCACTTTGCAACCGCATTTTTCAATTAACTCTCCATTTATTTATCATTTTTTCTGAATAGTTTTATGTTCCGTGATTGTGGTTTCTCTAGACAGCAAGATTTTAGTTGGGAGCAGGAGGAGAAAGCTACAGGTTGGTATTGAGTTTCCATCAGGAAGAAATTATAATTAATTACATTTGAAATAACAAGAGTCTCCTCAGCTCCAACTCTGAAACTGACTCCACATGGTGGCTATCAGTTTCACAGAAACTTACATTCCAAGAAAGATCATAAACAGCTAAAAGAAAATCTGATACACTTTTCAGAAAACAAATCTCTGTTGAACAAACGCCCCCAGCTTTATTTCTCCTCCATCTCCACAAACAGAATTTCAGAAATGGAGTGCTTGTTGAAATTAAGTAGTAGGAACACGAACCTACTACCTAATCAATGGACTGCAACAACTTCATACATAAATCTTATGTTATACATCTTGATAAAAATCTGTGAGCAAATTGAGCTTTGGCTCAATGGTCTCTATCTTCTCCTTTTAATGCATCAGATTAGATTGCTATCTTCTATTGCGGGGTGAGGACATACATCCTGCAGGCATGGCCTGCTACGTCGTTGCTCAGCTGCCCTCTAAACGGTCCGAAGGTCGAGTGCTGAAGATTAAGAACACAGAAACAGTGAGTTATATATTTTCTAACTCTGGAATTTGGAACAAGAAAATTCGTCGTCGGAGACAAGCTTACCGCCCACAGATCACGAGCGGAGGCGACGGTATAGGGCTGAAGCCCGACGTCCGACCACCTCACGGTGATCGTCGCCGGCGAGCCGCCCCGGTTCCACATGACCACCGCCACCCTGCCGCCGCTTAATGGGCCTGCCCAAACCTGCACATGCATATATTTTTTTGTTTTATTTACATTTTAAAAATACTATAAAACATTATTTAATTATAAATTACCTGCAAAGATCCTCCCACCACCTTCCGCCCTTGGACTCCCAGGGGATCTGTTTCGCAAAAATCCACAAGGAATTTGGAATTTTGCATAATCGAGATGAATTCGACAGGAAAGTCCAAAACGTTATGAAAATTACAAGTTGGGTACCTTGATTGACCGCAATGACCTCTTCGTTGCTCAGAATCTCTAATGCATCGCGGCTGATGTACCTCACATCGCACCCGATCAACAAGGGCGCCTAAAAATTGGATTTCCAGTGATTAAACTTAATCAAGCCGCTCATTTTAGCTATCTGTTGTTGTTAATTTGTAAATCGCTAATTACCTTGACTAATGCCCATATGCTAAAATGAGATCGATACTCTTCGGTCGTCATCCCACCTTTGCCGACTTCTAGCATGTCGGGATCTACACAATTATTCGCAAAGTAATATAAGAATCAATAACTTAACTATCAACAACAATGATATTTAATGTTTATAATAATAAATAATTGGAGGTTCTTTTAGCATTAATTGCACTCTCTCTTTTGTTTTTGTTTTTCCATCATTTTTGTCTTGGCTTATTAGTTTACCCCTTCAAACTATGAAAATTCAGTTCGGAATTGTTATTTATATATCTAATTATATATATATAAATAAAAAGTATTTTCTCCAATTTATATGGACAGAAAAATAAGGAAAAGAAAATACCATTCCACCCGCCAGGCTTGGCGTAGGATGCCCACCTATCGTTCTCATCGGCACGAGATGACATGCTAATATTACAAAAAATTAAAATTAAAATTAAAATTTAATTGATTAAATTAATTTTCTATTAAATTGTTAAAATTGTTTAACTAAAGCAATTAATGAACCTTCCCCAGCTATCAAAAATATCCCCCGTCGTCCTCCAACTGTTCCCTATGCTGCTTGCCCAAGTTGCAGGGTCATCCACACCCCTGTAAATATTTTTTATATTTACACATTTTATTTTCAAATTTCTACAAATTTACAACACTGAAATAAATAAATAAATGATTTAATTTACCATTCGCAAAGGGAGAAGAAAATATTCCTGCCAGAGTTTTGCAGAGCACTGCTCATCTTTGCATATCTGTGTGCAGTGAAACTCATTAAATTAGTTTAAATCATTATTATTACTATTATTAATTAATAATTGAAAAAGACTAATAAGCTGCCTTTCTCTTGGACTTGTGCCAGGGCTATTACAGTTGTCGTACTTTAAGTAGTCAACCCCCTGGAATTGAAATTATTATTATGTCATTTTTGAAAAAGAAACCGCGTTAATTAATTCCAATGGAAATATATGGAAAGAAGGGGGTTTTTTGCATACCCAATTGGCGAACGTCTTTGCGTCCTGATCTTCATATCCAAGTGATCCCGGCATTGTTCTGCTGCACGTTTGCGTCCTGGAATTTACAATAATTCATTAGCAACCCCTCTATCAAGAATAATTTTGATGAATGAATTTCCATTTTATTTGTTGATTTATTCTTCGTTGCTATAAAAGAAAATATATAACCAACCGTACCCTGCATCACTGTAGATCCCCATCTTTAAGCCTCTTGCATGGACGTAGTCTGCAAGATCCTTTATACCGGATGGAAATGTTGATCTCTTAGAAACTAAATTTCCCTGATCAGCGAGAAAATATATAGAATAATTAAAATAATAAATTAGGTAAAAAGTATAGTCTAAAAGATTAAAAAAAAAAATCACTGAAAAATATAGAAAAATATTCTCACCTGATAGTCTCTGTTTGGCTCTCCCCAGCAATCATCTGTTTACAAATCAAAACTCAGTTGATTTATGATTTTTCTTATGGCATGGATTAGTTAGATTAGTAAATAAATAAAAGATTAAGGAGATAATTAGGCCACCTATGTTGACGTAGCGGTATCCCAATCTCGCAAGGCCTGTGCTCACCAATGCATCAGCTGCAGTGTATGTATCATAATTAATAACAATTAATTCGATCATAATTATTTATTTTGTTAAATGCCAAACTTTCTTGTAATATTTATTGGCCTTAAAAGCCAAGCAAGTTTTATTTTCGATTAATATGATTTAACACATAATTTGTAACCTGGAATTGATATTAATTAATTAGAGGCGTTGCGATTAGGCACACTAACACGTAGTGGACGACTTTATTTTCCTTTTTAATCTCGAATGTTGACTCTTAAGTAACCAGCAAGGACCACCCCATAACGTGCCTTTATCTCACGTCACAGGCAGCAGTATTAGGTCAAGTGTCAACACTTCGAATAAGTAAATAAATTAATGTCTTTTTTTTTTTTTTTTGCTGCTTGATTCTAAAATATTATCGAATTAATAAAAAAAATTATGTATTTTTATCCTTTCCTCCCTAGCTAACCATCAACCTTGATGATTACTTAATTGAGTACGTGGTATTTGTCTTATCATTTGTCTCAACTAAACTGATCTGAAAATGAAAATTTGTGTTGTTGAGTTTAAAAATCATTCTAAAATCAAAATTCTAGGATTAAAATCAACAATATTCGTACCAGTTTCTCTTATGAGATTCTCGTTGATGTTGCACTGAAAATGATTCCAACTATTCCACCTGATCCATCAATAAAATTTCGCATCATACATCATCCTCAATGACAATTAAAATATAAAATAATTAAAATTTACGCACCCCATGGGAGGAGTTCTTCCGAGGCCATTACCAAGAGCTCGGCGGCGGCGCTGCCTGTCGGAGGCGGTCATCCCGGAGGCATCTCCGCCGGAGGAGGCGGTCGTCATCGTCGCCGCCTCCGCAGCCGAAACCAACAGGCCGAAGAAGGACAGGAAGAGGAGCATGCGAAGACGGCACATCGTGTTAACTTCCTCACAAAGCCAAACCCACTTAATTAATTAGCTCCCTCAAATTGAAGTTGAAAGAGCACTACTGCGCACAGCACCATGTGTATGTGTGTGTCTATATATAGACTCTTGCCAGTGGATGGAGCATGGAGGTGGTGGGCTCCACTTATCCCTTAGTGTCAATATGCCACGTACCCACTTGCTATACCTTTAATTTATACAATACCCACTTAGGGATTTGATACCCGCGCGACAAACTTCAGCGCCCCTGTCCGCGACGCCCTGCCGCGAGTAAAAATTTGTAAAATTTTGTTTATATATATAATACAATTTTGTAAAATTTGTTTATACAATAAACAAAAGCAATAAAAATTAAAAATGGAAATAACATGCCCAAAGTTATCCAAGGCTAAGTGCTAATCGTGATTGTCCAGTCCAATTTCAAGAAAGAAAACATGACTTATGGAACAAGAATATCGTAACACAGAAAAGCTCAGACTTTAGACTCACCTTAGATG
>JBBPFP010000084.1:367606-382146 GCA_037974795.1 Kaempferia galanga
ACAACAATGTGAGCGAAGGGAAGAGAGAGCGAAAATTTGCCTACACATTTTGAAGAGAAGAAGCTGTTGGATTTTGTCCCCATCAACGCCCCACGTCAGCCATCGCCCACACTCGCCCATATATAGGTGAGCAGGGTAAAATTTCTATATATATTAAGAGTAAATTTTTATTTTTTAATTAATATTGATCTTGTCTGAAACTGGGTGGATGATGTTGGTAGCACGGTGTTGAAGTGTATCGTAGGTTGACCGAGCATGGACCGACTGGACGCGTGGCATCTCCTCCTTCTCCTGCAAGCAATTGCACAGAGTCACAAAGAACGTTAGAGGCCAAACCAGGGAAGGGTTCCCCGGCACTAGTATTCCAGCGTGACTGAAAGAGGAAAAGGCTACAAAGGAACAGTATTGCAGACGTCTCGCAAAGCGTACCTCCGTCGGAAATCAAAGACTCATATTTATAGCAGGGGTTTATACCTTGGCACGCATATTGACACGCTACTTGCCCAGAATAATCCGCCTCTGATGCATTACCATATTTGAGCCTGACATATTTGTACAGGCGTGTTAAAAATGGAAACTTCAGATACGATTTGTACACTGCGCCTCTGACAATGATAGTTGACATATGGTGTGTCAACAGGTAAGTGCATTGCTGCTCCTGTGGATGCGCCGTCCGCCCAAGCGAGGTCCCGAACCATTCCTTCGCCTCCTATGAGAGGACTGGTGTAATCTAGCCGGTCTGGCCCTTTGCTTGGTCGGGCATAATATACTTCGGTGATTGAGACGTCTTGCTACAATGGTTATCCGGCCGGCCGGGCCGTCCGCTCGGTCGAGCAAGAAGGTAGCAGTAGTCGTGCTAACCGAGCGTGCAAGCTGGATGCCCCATCTCCCGCCACGTGTGCTCACGCTAGCTGTCATGTCACGCTAGCTGTCATGTCACCTGCCACGTGCCCCTGCCACGTGTTCCTTTCACCTGCCACGTGCCACTACTCTGACATCAACGTCATTTGCCACCGAGCACTGTGAGCCCTGTCTGCCTTACTGGATCAACTATGAAGCCGTTTAAATCACAATGTGGCATATAATTAGTTATCAAACAACTATGGGGCATCTTCTGGAGCCGCCGGTGTCAATGCATTTGCTATTGTAAGCCACAGTTAGTTCAATGCATTTGCTGAGCGAACTATTATTCACTCATTTTAGTTTTCAAAAAGGAAAAATAAAATAAATGCATATAATTAACACTTCACTTTTCCTGTTGCAATAAAAAGTATCCAGGTATTAGATTTCTTGGATAAAAGTAGGCATGATTTTACTACTTATCAGTAAACTCAAGTCAGAGTAACAAAAGAGGGGGAGACCTAAGACTTTGTTTGGCCACCATATATGTCCTTTTATAAAACACTTTGTTTGACCTGAATTATTGTAGTTTCTGTAAGATTAGATTTATTGAGAATTATTTTACTGCAGCTGTAACTTGCTGAAACATATATATGGCACCCTTCTCGTAGACTTTCAAAAATCAAATGCCATAAGGTCCTAACCGGTATATTCTTAATAATATCTAAATCTAGTTACTGATTCTGTTTTGAATGCTTTTCAGGTTAGGACAGCGAAGGTCAGCAATGTTTCACTTAGTGCGTCTGAGCAAGATATCAGAGAATTCTTTTCATTTTCTGGTGAAATCGACTACATTGAAATGCAAAGGTTTGTATTGAAAAATGCAAATGCATTTATACACTTCCTCATCTAAGTTTTGCTATTGATGATTTCAAGTTTCCCTTACTCTTTGTAGTGGAGATGAGAGATCTCAAGTTGCATATGTGACATTTAAAAAGTCAGACGGTGCAGAGACAGCACTTCTTCTCTCAGTATGTTTGCATATCATTCCCATCACATATTGATAGTTCCTTTGTTGGAGTAACTAATTATTGCTGTTATGTATAACAACACATGCGTAGCTTGTGACAACCAAGTTTTATCCCACTAGGTGGGGTCGGCTTAGCTTGTGATGTATACAATAATAACCAAGGTTTATCCCATTAGGTGGGGTCGGCTTAGCTTGTGATGTATATTGATGTTTTATTCTTCCATATAGACATCTTTTGTCTTTTCAGTTTCTCTTCATAATAACTATATTTTAAAGAAATTCTACTTCTAGAATTGATTGAGCCCTGTGTAGAGATATTGCTTGTAGTTTTTTTTCCGTATCATACTTGGACTCTTCATCCACCCTCTTTGCTCCCAAGATTCAAGACTGCAGCAGCCCAAGTGACCATGATATTCAAATTGATCAAGTAAAAATGTTTAGAAATAGTCATTTCGTAGATTTGGATCTATATCCATGTTGGGTACTCATGATTGCGTTCAAGGACAAGTAACTATAGTCGATAATAATATCAAAGAAACCTTAAATCAGATTGTATTTCTAAGGGGTTAAAAGTTGAAGTTTCATAGGTTGAAGGAATTTGTATTGGTGCTCCCATAATTTTTTCTGGTTTAGTATCTGTTTGGTTAGACTTGATGATTCGGTTTATTAGTTGTGATTTGATTGGATTCGGCTATTACCGTTGTGCTAGGAATTTAATATATATCTTATTTCACAGGGTGCTACAATAGTTGACATGACCGTCACAATCACACTGGCTGCAGACTACGAACCACCAGCGGTTGCTCCAATTCCTTCGATGGTAGAATGTCAAACTATTAAGATTTACCATGCTTCTTTTCACGTGTAAGCATTTCCTACCATCTCAATTTTTGTTTGGATGTTTTATGATCTTATTGTACATCCAGTCAAAAGACAGTCCAGCTAGTGGCTCTGAATCAACTATCCAGAAGGCGGAGAATGCCATCAGCACCGTACTTGCCAAGGGTTTAATGCTTGGGAAGGATGTTTTAGACAGAGCCAAGACATTCGATGAGAAGCACCAGCTAACCTCTACTGCAAAGACCAGCGTCTCCAGTTTTGATCAAAAAACTCGGCTTAGCGAAACAATTAGCGCAGGAGCATCTGCTGCCAACCAGAAGGTCTTGGAAATGGACCACAGGTATCAGGTTTCTGAGAAAGCAAGATCAGCCATTGCCGCCGCAGAGCAGACGCTTAGCAATGCTGGATCAGCCGCCATGGAAAACAAGTATGTTTTTGCCGGGGTGTCGTGGATGGTAGGCGCAATCAACAAGGTAGCTAAGACTGCAAGTGAAGTTGGAACAAAAGCAGTGGAGAAAGCTGCAGTCAAGGAGCAACAAAGGAAGCCCTCTGAAGATGATGAGGCTGAAGGGCTCTTGTCGGTCACTCCTCTAGCTTCATCTTCTGATCATCCTCAGCAGCCTGTTCAAGGCTTGATTCTTTGAACTGGTTTCGCTACTCCTGTATATAAATAAATATTGGGAACTCAGTACTCACGTAGCTACAATATATGATGAACTTTATCCTATTCTGTTGCTATGGTTTGTACGAATAATTTTGTTACAAATGATGAAATGAGCAAATCGGCCGCAGTCTCAACTCACAGTAACGCCCGATCATTGTTGCGAGTTAAAGCAGCAGCTTGATCCACGATCAGGATTGGAAATTGCTTCTGGTAAGAGTTCGTGCAGTTAACTTGCCATTGCAGGCAACGAGACACTGCCTCCTATAATTGCATTATGCGATTGTTTGACCGTTACGTGTAGTAAAAGGTGATTCATTCATCTTTAGTATCCCTGTTAATTTATTTTTAGGTTGGAGGAGGTAAATCATGGTAGTCATTAGTGTAAATAGTTAAGATATAGGAAGATATATACTTGGACGAGCCTAATTTTGATTGATAATTGTGGTAGTGTTTCATGTGATAGCCCTTTCCAACAAAAGTTGGATATCTGGATTATCCTCAAGGCCATATAACTAAATTGGTAGTTAGATGATAGTTGGCCACGTGATAGCAGAGATCAAAACTATATTTTTCAGTTCAGATTCATGAATGTAAAATTTGATCAAGACAGTTTGAAATTTGCCTATCTATTTGGGTCAATTGATGGATTGCTTCGGCAACGTAGGTTTAGATTTGACTAAATGGTTTGTCTTGATCTACTCACTTGGCATCAGTTCTTAATTTTAGAGTTGATCAATTTCATCGTATAAAAATTTTCTATCAGTAGTTGAGATAAATTAGGAGATATTTATGGTGGTCTATGCCGTCTAAGCCAACTAATTCTAGAGGTGAATGATCCGACTTCGTAAAAGTTTTTCATTAATCACCAAAATAAATCGCAAAGTGCTCACAGTGGATAGTCTATCAAGCCAACATTTTTAAGTCAATCATCTATTGAAAGGTAAACCTGTCATCTCGATGGCTCTTCCAGAATGCCCTTTAATGTTTGCTTCCAGAATGTCCTTTACTATTTGGAAGAGAGATAAATTACGAGGGATTTTACTCAAAGTAACACGTACAAAGAAGGGCTAAGACAATCAGTAGAATATTTAGCACCCACTGGAAATTCATCTCAGACCTATTGACGGTAAAATTCTTGTATCAACCAACTGAGGAATTGTAGATTTTGATCTACTGACGATCTTTGATATGATTGATTTATCTGATCGAATTAGCTTGTTTAAGACAACTTGTTCAGCCTAGCTTGGCTAGCCGAACTAGTTTATTGACTTGTCCTATTTGATTAGCTGCATTAATTCATGAGAGAACAAAAGTAAGCAGCAGAGAGCTGCCAATCACATATTTTGAGGATATTGAAATCCTGAAAGTTAAATTCTTGATTCAAATTTCTCCTCTAATTAATTAGCTGCTGTCTGTGGAACTTTATCAGAGCTCATTTATCTGTGCCATAAATTTCAGCACTGTTGTGTTCATAAGTGATGGAACCTTACAGCTCGTTGGCTTGTGCCAGAGCAAGCAACATACATTCTTAATTGCTTAACAACATGTTTGTGGTTTTGTATCTAGAACTGAAGTGCAAATAAGTGGGTTTTAGGGTTTAAGCTGTCAAAAATTAACTTGATTTAGCTTAAGTAGAACGTTGTTAATCAGTTCCATCTTTTTATTGTTTATTTCTCATACACTTGCTAAATTCTGTCGAAAAATATACCCAAAAAAAAATCAAACAAAAAAAGTATTTTCTTTTTTAGAAAAAAAATAAATCCGACAAATGGTTGAAAAGATCTGCTGACATTAAATGATTCACTGTCAATTAAATTGGCACAAGATCTTGTATTATACGCCTTTAATTTTTTTACTCCTTTGTCATGACTGCATGAGTCATATTAAAATAAACCAGGTAATATATAAATCTCAATCAAAATATTTAAAAATTATTTCATTCATCTAATATTTTTAGAATTTTTAAACAATTGCAGCAAAAAGGGGTAAGCTCTTTTAATACTTACTTTTTTTCCCTTAAACATTTCTAAGTTCGTAGGATAATATAATTAAGATTGTAATGTAATATAATTAATATTATATTACTATATTTAGTAAAAGAGTGGTATACATATTGATTACAAGGTGAATATATTCTTTTTGTTTAGTGTTCATTAATAAATATAATCTGTATTATTATAAAATGATAAATTTTTTTGCTACCTCTGTCGGCGGCGGCCGAAGGCTTAGGGGACCGATTGGTACAGGAAATTGGTGGGGGTATATTTGACATTTAAATTTAATTAAGTATTGAGCTTGTAATTGGATTATATATTGTTGACCTTGTAATTCAGATTATAAAATTTTATTAACTTTTGTAACATTAAGTAACAATTTTAAAACTGTAATTAATATTGTAATATAATCTGATTAAGATGTAGCCTAATTATTTGCACATTCGAATCTAAAATTATTTCATAATTATCGATAATTAATGTAACAAATAGTACAAGGTATTTAATTTCGTCATCTTTAGTTGTTATCAAAGAAAGGGAGATTACATAATCTCTTCTTTTCTTTCCATCAAACCAAACCCATTTTGAGATCCCCTAATTTCCCCAATCGTTGTGATTGATTGAGACCTCCAAATTGAGCTCTAGATGGCATGAAAAATCATAATAGTGTGTGTATAAATATCATAAGTTGGATAGATTTTAGAAAAATCTCCAAATTGAAAATAATTTAATAAAAGAAAAATTCAAAAATGAAACAGTCACAAGACATTATGATGGATACTTAAATGGTGTTTAGTGTTTACTACTAAGTGATGCAGAAGGGTGGACTACTGAGGGACGCAATTAGCAGGGATCCTCTTGACCAGGATCCCTAGACCACTCTTGGTCCAGTAAATTTTAGCCCTTGGATTAGATCACATCTCAGATCAGGAATGTGATCTAATAAATCCAAGGGCTAGGATCCACTGGACCAGGAGTGGTCCAGGATCCTGGTCCAGAGGATCCCGGGTGGGCTCCAACAGTATGCATCGGTAGCGGATGCTGCCATTGTTGACATTAGTGAGCCCACAATTCAATATAGTGTTGGCCCCCTTGCATGGCTCCTAGAGCAGCAAGTATTTATGACCAACGTGGTTATTTTTGACCAGCTCAGTGTGTGTAGCCTTGTGTGGGATGCACGACCAAAATTGACAACACAAGGAATTGTGACCCTGTTGGTAGCTAGGCACAACTCACATGGTTTCCTTGAGGGATCACAATCCTTGTCGACAACCAAGTGCAATGCATGTTGTCTTGCAAGGATTGTGGCCTCTTTTGGCAGCCAGCTGCAGTGCACTCATTTGGACAACAATAACGACTACATCTCATGCAGTTATGCTACGGTTGGTTAGATTATCCACAAAATAGTTTCCATCCTCCAACCTTTGATGGATGACGGTGGCTAATCAGGCTGTGCCTCTGTCCAACATAGTCGAAAGCAACAGAAGGTGGGCAGAGCCAATCCAGGCTTGCCACCACACCTTTATTCTATTATGATTTGTTAATCCTTATATTATTCATGCAATGTCTGTGTCATGGCTTGTTACAATAAGTCAACATCTCACTTTACAAAAGCAAGGTGTAAATAATAATCATAGGTTCAACAAGCACATGTTATATTAGCACAAAGGATTAATAGGACTAATTCATACTTAATTTATATAGTTAACCCTTATATTATTCATCCAATGTGCCAGTTTGAACTCATTACAATAACAAGATAAATTCTCACTTTACAAAGAAAAGAAATAATTAAAAATTATGTACATTCAATGAGCAGATGAAAAATTAGCACAAATGATTTGTAGTTAACCTTAATTCATTAGCACAACCGAGAACGTTTAGAGTGTACATGGTCTAGGTCAATTTTGTAAGAGAATAGACACACCTATGTTTTCTTCTATATTTCGACCTCTTTTCTCAATTACGTTTGCTTGATTAATATCATCCCAATCATATACAATAAGTCTAGGTTGAGGAGGGTTCTGAGTTATCACTTCCATGATTGCATCTCCAAGTAATATTTAGTTTTGTTTAGTCTAGTTCTATTCCTTTTTTTAAAAAAAAAAGTCTATTAGTTAAATTTACACTCATTCCAACTGACGAACATCATTACATTTTAAACTGGGGAAAGCAATGAAATTAGAATGTGGCAGTGGCAAACCCATGGATTATATAGCCAATGCAAAGGAAAAGTCTCATGAAATTTGTCCTTAAATAAACTTAATCTAGAAAAAATTTCTATGAGCATTTATTCACTCCATAAGTAGATCCTCCACTCCAACAAGCTTTTATGATCATGCATAAGAAGTAACATGCCTTTTACAAACAACACAAAGCCTTAAGAACTCTTTACTCTGTGGCAAAAAGATAATAACTAAACCATATAATAAAATTGAAAATGTAAATTTGATTCCCATCTTAAATGCAATTTCATTAGTAGTCATCACAATTTCCTCTTCCAGGTACTTGTCAACATGGTTCATCATGGATTTGGCATCAACCATTCCGTTCGAGGGCTTGGGCTACCTAATTACAGGTAGAGTCAAAGCAGGAGTTTCTTACAGTCTATTGGGAATGTTTAGGTTTTGGCGACTTAGGAAGGTGAAGCAATTTTTCACAAGGTGATAACAATTGAGAAAAGTATATGCAATCAATATTGGGGAAATTTTACAAAGTTCATTAATTTTGTTGATGGGGCCACTGCAGACTTGAAAAAGACATCAGGTTCAGCTATTTCTGGATAAGATGTGCTAGACTCCTATTTGTAAGTAAATTTTCCTCATTTTTTCCGTGGGATTATCAATAACGCATCATGAAGAAGCAAAATCCATTGAAACTGGAATTCCTATACCTGGAAGCTTGATGCACTGATAGAAGTCAGCAAACAACACCTACAAATGAAAAAAACAATAGGTCTCTGTATAAATTAATTGCATATTAAATCTGATATTTAGTAATGAGTGTAAAATCCTATTATTGTACACTACATTTGGTTCACGTGATGAAAAATTAATAATTTTAAAATAGCTATGCATAGAAAATTCGATAGAGTAGGAATAAATATTCTTTAGTTTGATTAATGGATTAACATTTCAATATATCAACATATCAGAATAAGTATTTCTGGTTTGACGCAATGACTAGATTTTGTCTCAACAATGAAAATTCATCATGAATAGTTTTTCTATCCCTGCAAACCAAATAGGCAGTTGATGCAAGATGCATCAAACAAATGAAGCTTGAAGTTGGTTAGACTAAACATTGGAAATGATATTATAAATAATCAGATTTTTTTTATCCAAGTAATACTTCAAAAATTGAAGGCGACTAACATTGTTGATGCAGGTTACCTTTTTCCTAGTACACTGTGCCGGATGCCTCTATTATTTACTTGCTGATCGTTACCCACATCAAGGGAAGACATGGATTGGTTCAGTGATGCCAAACTTCAGAGAAGATAACCTATGGATGCGATACATTGCTTCCATTTACTGGTCCATATCAACAATGACGACAGTTGGATATGGTGATCTTCATGCAGTTAATACAAGAGAAATGATCTTTAATATATTCTATATGCTTTGTAATCTTGGCCTCACAGCCTACTTGATTGGAAATATGACCAACTTGGTTGTTGAAGGAACCCGGCGCACAATGGAATTTGTAAGAATACTTGAATTTCCACAATTTTTAAATTGTAATAGTTGCATAAAATTTTCACATTAAAATTTCTTACTGTCAACAATCAAGAATCACTACTTTAGTGAGATTATGTTGTTTGTTATCCTGCCAATAATTGGTTTACAACTATCGCAAGAACTGATTGGAGTTGTTTTTGCAGAGAAACAGCATTCAGGTTGCATCTAACTTTGTATGCAGAAACCACTTACCACCGCGTCTAAGACAGCAGATATTGGCTTACATGTGCCTTAGATTCAAAGCAGAGACCTTAAACCAACAACATCTGATGGACCAGTTACCTAAATCAATATGCAAAAACATTTGCCAGCACCTCTTCCTGCCAACTGTCAAGGAAGTGTATCTCTTTAAAGACGTCTCAAGGGAAACACTGCTATTCCTGGTGAATATACCAATGCTTTTTCTAAGCTGAGTTGAGGCCTTGTCTTAACACTCTGGAGTATTTGTCTCGTGATTTGTTCGAACTTTCTTGTTTAGGTAACTAACATGAAAGCCGAGTATCTTCCACCTAGAGAGGATGTCATCATGCAGAATGAGGCACCAGAAGACGTATATATTATTGTATCAGGTGAAGTTGAAATTGTTTATTCAGACAATCAGTCAGACCAAGTTGTAGGAGGGCTCAGGACAGGTGATATTTTTGGAGAAATTAGTGCTCTCAGTAATAGGCCTCAAAGCTTTACATTCCGCACTAGAACATTATCTCAACTACTGAGGTTAAAGCAAAACACCTTACAAGAAGTCCTACAAACTAAACAAGCTGATGGCATTGTTATCATGAAGAATTTTCTTAAGGTAATATGTTCTATTCCTGATAAACCGAGTAAGATACATATTACACAACTAGCAATTTCAAGGAAATTAACCAGATATTTCATAATGTTAAAGCATCAAATAGAGTTGGAGGACACGAGTGATCTTGTGGGGGACACCACAGAAAAAGATGGAGCTAATATACCATGCAGTCTCCTAACAGTAGCAGCTACTGGAAATAGTTCTTTGCTTAATAAACTCATGATAGCTGGAATGAACCCTGATGTTTGCGACTCTAGAGGAAGAACACCATTGGTAACATTTTAATTTTATGGAATCATATCTAATTTTGATATGCATTTCTTATTTACTCATTTTCTGTTTCATACGAAGGGAGTTATTTCTCATAACAATCACAAAAGACAATCCCAAGCTTAAGCTTGAACATGCATAAGTTAGTTTGGATCATTAACATTTATGAGTAAAACTCATGAATAATTCATCAATAAACAACTGTCCAAGGTTCATTTTTAATTTTGTCTCTGTACGTTTTTATTTAAATTGATAAAGAATATAGTACATGCATATATGTGACAGTATTTCTATTGTTTTAGTTATTTAAGATAGTCTAGAGCTTTGTAATTATCAAGTAAATTATGAGGAAATGAAGAATCCTGAACAACAACAAAAAAATCAAGTACAGTTAATATGGAGCTGGGCTCGGGTCAATCTTGATCATGTATATGTAGAGTGCATAATTAATGCTATATTGTCTCTTTAGAAATTGTGTTGGCTTTTTCAAGCCCTTTCCTTTTCCTGTTCGTCCAAGAATAACAGTTTGACCACCTTTTTGTTTAGCATATAGTAGCATCGAAAGGATACGAGGATTGTGTCCTAGTTCTACTCAGCCATGCTTGCAACATCCACGTACAAGGTGTTTGCCCTAGTCTTGAGACAATTTTACATAGCTTTTATTTCATATCGTATTCTGATTCAACCATTAACAGATGCGGAAGGAAATACTCCATTATGGAATGCCATCGTCACAAAGCACCACAAGATTTTCAGTCTTTTGCACCAGTGTGCGTGTGTTTCCAATCCCTATACCAGCGGTGATCTTCTTTGCCTTGCAGCTAAAAGAAATGATCCTTCCACTATGAGGGAGCTGTTAAAACATGATCTAGACATAAACTCCATAAACCATGAAGGCTTCACAGCTCTGCAAATAGCAATTGACGAAAATCATGAAGATGTGTGTAGGGTCCTGATCATGAATGGGGCCAACAAAGAGAAACTAAATTCACATGGAAGTGGAGCAGGGGAAATGAACAAGGAAACGCTGGAAGAAATGAACCGGCAAAATCATGTAAGACATCCAACTACATCAAATGCAATGATCAAGAAAGAGAAGATGTCGAACATGCAAGAAAACGGATATGCTCCGAGGATTAGCACGTACAAGGGCCATCCACTACTCAGAAATAGCAGTTCAGAATCTGGAAAGCTAATATTTCTGCCAAGCACGATGCAAGAGCTCAGAGAAACAATTGGTATGCAAAAAATAATCTGTACATTTTAAACATGCTCATAAAACTTATCTAATTTAACTAATCACAGTCTTTGAGAAAAATAACAAGAGTTTCAGTTTTTACTAAAAAATAAACTGTGTCGTTATGCACTATTTTTGAATGTTTTGTTTTCCTAACAGGCAAGAAGTTTGGTACTGATGCAAGAAACAAAATATTGGTAACTGAAGATGGCGCAGAGGTAGATACAATTGATGTCTTGAGAGATAACGATAAACTTTTCGTCGTTGAGGATGAAGAATTTACGCTTTTAGGTAAGAAATTCAAAGATATATGTTCCCGATCAGCTTCTGAAGCGGCCTAGGGCCAGAGTGGCCCTAGAGACGTATGTACTCAGTTTGCAAAGTTGTTAAGTAAGCTTTGTAGACATATGAGCATAATGTGAGCGATCAAAGTAGTCGCCAGCTTCTCATGTCAATTTGGACGTTGTTGGGAAGAGTTGAATGCAATGTGCTATGCCTTATGAAGAGCATTGAGAAACATATCTTTGTATTGTTCATGCAACAACGTTTTTCCGATGAGCAGAGTTAAGGGTTTGTCATAGTGCAAAATAGAAGATGGTTGGCTGCTGCACAAGGGCAGCGACGACCTAGGGTTGTCGGTGAGCGCAGCAATGGGAAGGAGAGGGGGGCCAGAGTTAACTGCATGTCGTGGAGCGTTACGAGATTTTAACCTAAATTGTATATAGGGCAAAATATAAATAAATAAATAAAAGGACATCCCAAATTAAAAGAAAAAAAAAACTCAAATTAGCATTTATTTAAAAAAATAAATTAAAATGGTCAATAAGTTTATTTTTAAAATACCTTTGGTATAGTATTTCTAGAGCTATTAGCTACCAAGTAATTGCGTCATGTATAAGTTATGGAGTAGCTATTATAAGCTCTCAAGATTTATTTTTGACCCTATCTAAAAAAATTTTTATGCTAATGGAGATATTTTTTATCTTTTAAACTTACGATATTTTTTATGTATTTGTAATGTAGGACTTTGATAATATTCCTAATAATCATCCCTTCAGACGAAAGACCACTATTAATCTCATGGTTCGAGCCTCTTTGCAAGTATTCAGTTACCCTTGACCTGCTCTGGGCTCCCTACAACCATCCATTTACTCTTGACCTACTCTGAGCCTCCCCTCAAGGATCCCCTCAATCTTGAATTACTTCAAAATTATTTTTCGAAACTTCTTTCTCAAAACTATCTCACTTCTTCTTTACAATGAATCTTATTTTTGATGTGTGTTAAAGGGGGAGAGATCATATGCTAAGGGAGAGAGTTATTCGGGGGGAGAATTAAGTAAAAACATGTTTTTTTTTTTTTCATATTTTTAACTTAACTATGAATCTTGATTGCCAAATATCAAAAGTGTGAGTTTGGTGGTACAGAGAATTGAACTTGAGTTTTGATGTTATTAAAGGTTCAAGTTAAGTCTTGTTGTAATCCGATGAACTTACTGAGTGTACAAGATGCCTACTTGTTATCATGGCTAGACAACAAGTCTTAACAGATCGTGGAAGCTAGGCAGGAAGTCCAAGCGGGTCGAGGCAGGCGAGACCAATAGGTCTAGAGGATTCGATATCGAGAGGAAGCCCTGATGAGCCAATCCGATGCTAAATAGTAAAGTCTAAACAGGTTTGGGGAACCAGATGTTTGACAGATAAGTTGAGGTAAGTTATTGAGATAGTGTAGTGAGGTCGTGTACCATTTAGGACAAATCTTAGGCGCTGATCCAACCTGTTAGATTATATTTATATTAGAATTATTTATTTATAGTCTTTAAGGGCAATTTAGTCTTTTTTTCTTTCCAGTTTAAGGTTTCAGTTTTTTATATAAATTTTGTATTTTTTATTCTCAAATACTTTTTTGGATTATATCAACACGACTCCAGTTTAGGGAACTGATCCAGGTGCCCAGACTATTGTTGACATGGGTCTAAAAGTGATCCACACTGTAACAAACGGAAAAGGGCACTTGCCTAGTGCCAAGGTGATCCGGGCACCCGGAACAGCCAGCCTCTTGCTGATTGATCTAGAATCATCATCTTTGATTGCTTGGTCGCCTAGGTGATCTTCCAACCATTCAGAATTGAGCTCACTCGAACTGAACTCTGGTTTTCTCCTCGAGTAGTCTTCTACTCCGGCATTTTGTCCTTCGGAAGTGACGAGTGCGTCCTTCTCGCTTTATCGGTGTACTTTTACGCAGTTTCTCGTCCCTCGGATGTATCGAGCCCATTGACTCAATTTCCGTGTCATCCTTCTCTTTCGTTGTGTATTTCGCTACACTTTTTACGTTCACAAGTCCCTATACACTCGGACATAGGTATCAAAAAAAAAATACAGAGTTTAATTTAACTTAATTAATTATATCAAAACTAGCATACACTTATATTATATTATATTATATTTTTTAATTTTTTTTAACATTGCTAACATAGTATTAAAGCGATTTTAATAAAATTAAAATGATATTAATTAAATTTGAACAATTTTAACTGATTAATAATGAGGTTTGTGCTTTAATAATATTTCACATATAATTATTTTGATTAAATTAAAATGAATTAAATATATTTTATTATTATCATGAAATAAGAGTACTATTTTCTAGAGAGAAAATAAGAGTAAGATGTTTTTTTAAATAATAATAAAAATAAGAGGCCCAATAAGCTTCTTCGATAATCAACTCTTCTCTCTGTTTTCCCCCTCTACAAGTTCTTAAATGCCACTTTTGTAAATGTTTGTTTTAAAGGACTATCCTAATCTATCACTCTTTCGAATCATCATATTCTCTTTTATTGGGATTCACAACTCTTTAATTCCAGTCTTCAAAATCAATTAATGAAAAACCAAGATTACCATTCCATGTAAAAAATTGTTAGCTTGGCTGATTACTGATGTAAAAAAAAGTTATAATGTTTATGCCAAGTGTTTTTGATCGTAAGTTCTATGGTGATATGTAGGCCAACACTGAAAAAACAATTGAGATGAAACCATTGATGGTGAGAAGCAAAACACCAATTGGGTAACGCATATGCCTGGCCCATAGTCACCTAGGTGTATGGGAAGATATTTTCATGGACTTTGTCGGGA
>JBBPFP010000084.1:397030-407876 GCA_037974795.1 Kaempferia galanga
CAATTATAATTCTCTATATGGTCAATTCAAACAATTACTTATACTTTTAGAAGTAAATGGATAGCCTCGTTAAAGCATCATCCAATATAATTTTCGATTAGACTTAATGCAATCAAGACTTATGTTAATTGATTTTTTTTTTATTTTCCTCAGTAATGCTTACGTAGACCAATTTTGTCAACTTTAACATAACCAATCTTGAAGTTGTCTATCTCGTATAGTTACGTTTAAAAAAAAGATAAAATAAATTTTATTCGTTATTTAAAAAAAAATAACGTGATCTCTACCCTGATTTGGATTAATTAACCTGGAATTATTGGTGGTATAATATTTGCAATGACATACTTCACCTCAATAATTGCATTAAAAACGGATATGATGTATCTATGCGGCTCAATTGTGTCGTATAAAATATTAAGTCAACGTCCGAGGCGGGGTGGGTATGTGCCGTCCTCACCAGTACATCTCATGCGGTATCCTAGTTTTATTTTCAGTTGGTAAGTATATATAAATAGAACTATAAAAATTCAGGAGTTAATATTTTATAAAGAATTTTATCATATGAAATCCTCTAATTCGTAATTTCTGATCTCTTTCTTATCCACATCAAGAGTACCATTGGATTAAATCAAAAATTTATATATTAGTTACTTCTAATCTGATCTAATGGTTTTTCCTAATATGGAACAGAAAGAAATTAGGAATCAATCAAAAATTTATATATTAGTTACTCCTAATCTGATCTAATGGCTTTTCCTAATATGGAACAGAAAGAAATTAAGAATCTGCCCTTCCTAATGTGGAACAGAAAAAAATTAGGAATTACAGACCAGGTGATCTGCTCTGGAATTTTACGTGGCAGTTCCACGTTGGGTTTATTCATATATTTTTTAAAAATTATATATATAGTTTCAGTCAGTTTTGCTCATAATTTAAAAATGATCCCGGTAATCTTGGAAAATGTCATTTGAATGAGAATAGTGTGCTGAGAAATAAAGAGGATTTAATTTAATTTATATAAGAAAAATCGAACTTGATTAATGTACATGAGTATGATATATTTCTATATAGATAGTTTGAAGAGTATGCTGTGGAAATTGAAATGCATGACTTCCGGAAGTGTTCAGAGATAGAAGGAAAAAGAATAGAAGTTAATTATAGGGTTCATTTTAAGGAGTAATAAGCAGCAATTGATAGAACAATGAAAAGCTAGAATCTGAGAGCTTAGGGACTCCATTCTCCTACTTACATCATCCTCTTCTACTAAAATCAAACCAAACCAAACCAAACCGATATTTTATAGCATCGGCGTTTGAAAACTGGTCGGGCAACTTTGTTTACACCCTCTATGGTAGAATGTACAAGAAAACAACTCCCATACAACAACAATCAGATAACAACTCTTATGCAACTCCCCTGCAAGCTATTACAAGTACCTCTCTTTTCTGCGTTCTAATCGCCTCGGATGTTAGCCACTCAGCGGGGGGAAGTCATCTTCGTCTTTTAGCTGATAGGGTTGAATAGCACTGCGTGTTTCAGATATAGAATTTCATCAAATGGATTGAAATGAAAAATGAGATATGAGCAAAATGTTGTTTGAATGTTTCTGTATGCCCTGTAAGATATGCAGCGGCTAAAATATTTCATGGCTTTCCAGCCTGGTCTTTCCATATAGGATTGATGATAAAAGTACCTTCCACTTTAAGATTTAACAAATTTATCATATTCTATGGGGAAGGAACGAATCTATTGTATCCTACGACTTATGCATCCATTTGTAAATGATGGTATAAAATAAACAGAATAAAAATCAAGGGAGAAATAAAGAGCACAAAAAAAAAAAAAAATTGTCACTACTTTATTAGGCTAGGTATGGAAACTGATCTCGATAATTTAGGGTTGTTACTAAAGTACCTTCTACTTTCAAGATTTAATAAATCTATCATATTCTATTAGTAACGAATCTACATGAGCATCCATTTGTTAGCTCGCTAGACTAAGTTCGTCAATCAGTTTGAATCCACTTCTTTCTTGAACCAACAATTCAAGTTTCAGTCATTTTGAACAACTTGTATAATTTAACATAAACAGGAAAGAAAGGCCCATGAGAATGAAGACTGTATAATAAGTCTGGATGGAATCACATATAATAAACCAGGAATAACTAAAGGATTAGCATAGACCTGGATTATTTCTACCCTTTCCATCTTTTTGGTTGGACCAATGCTCGGTACTTACTAAGCCTTGGACTAAATTGAGCCTTTAATCCATGGCCAAGCATATTGATCATGTCGTCAAAATACAAATCAAAACTACAAGGAATCACTCGTTAATCGCCCAATTATTTCATAGATATCTGGCAGAAATCCTACAGTTACACTCTGTTAAAGGCTATCTTTAGTCTCTCCAACAAATGCTTGTCATGTTTTTTTTTTTTTTTTTTTTGATGATTGATAATTAAGACAATGGAATATGCAAAAAAAAAAAAAAATGCATTTGGGATTCCTTAAAAAATCTCCACTCCATGCTATGCTTCACTTGTGTTATTTATGCATAGTTTTGGCGTATGCTATGAATGAAGACATGTATTAAGTTATCTTCCACCGACAGAACCACAACATTTGGGAAAGGATTTTGTACCTTTCACATTTTATGCTCAGTGAGGGTCGCTGTTTGACAGTGATTGTTGGAGCATTGTGCTGACTAGGACTAGTTGATTCATGCCTGCTGCTTTGCTCTGAGGAGACTCTTAATGGAACAGGACCAAGAGACCCAAATTCAAGTTTTCCATTTAGCTGATGTACAGAGTCAATGGCATTTAAAATGCCCCTAAAGCCAGGGCGTGAATATTGAGATTGAGGGGCATCCAATGAAGCTGGTTTTCCATGATCATTTACACAGTAAACAGGTGAATGGGGTTGTGACAATGGTTCATCATTTCCTTCTTCTAACAAGTTCCTATCTTGTTGCCCATCCAAACGGCCATTATTGCGGGATCTTGACAAATGATTTGGAGATAATGGATTCTTTCTTCTCCCAGGTGATTGTCTTTCTTTGTATGAGCGAGAGTTCTACAAAATTTAACAAATGAAGAATATCATAGGCAGTAATAATACCTACAAAAAAGGGGAATGCAGGGAAAAAAATCTTTGTTTTTTTAGTTAAACTTTGACTCTGAAACCACACCAGGATCATGCAAAACCTGAACAGATATCATAATTCAATACATTCTAGTGAAGACATTCAAAAGGACTTCAAAAGAATTCACAATGCTAAGAGTAGAGTTATTAGATATTAGAAATCAAGTTGATTCAAAGATTTCAAAATATTTTATTGCACTCTCCTTTGAAGAAACGTCTTGGTCTCAGTTTCCAATATCTTGTAGACGTTTGAGCTATGTTATCAAGCTTTCATCTATAATCCTTGAGTACTTTCTTTTTCCATTTCCTTAGTTTTCTTATGCGACGCTATATACGCCACTTCCAAAGCTTTGCTTAATTGTATTTTCATTTTTTTAGCCATATTTTAGTTTATGTTGTCTAGCCTGTGTTACTTATGAGAGCTCTGGTAGTTAGTGTAACAATCTGGATATAGATAATATCGATGCTCCAACTTGTGGGGAGTGTTAGGAGTATCAAAGAAGCAATTAGGTATTTTAGTCTCGCTGTACTAGGATTTTATCATGCGCCCTATAAATAATATGTCATACATACCGGATCAGGAAAGTATGTTCCAGTTCCCCTTTTCTGGATATCTTTAGCACAATAAACACCAGTTATCATTGATTGATTCACAGGGTAGGCAGTTGGAGAAAATGGTGATGCAGGAATCATATGATTTGGTGCCATATGAGGGTAAATACTCCTATGATGAATGCCATTCCATGAGTGCTGCTTTTGATACTGAGAAGGAGGCAATCCACGAACATGGACAATGTATTGATTCATGAAGTAGTCTTGCCCCTGTGACTCCAAAGCATATCGGAGATTCCTATAATGTAAATCGAATTCACCAATGAGATCTGATAATTTGCTGCACTTGGGATTTCTAGTATTTCCATTGCCCTCACTTGAGAAATCTGCATTAACTGGATGTTCTGATAGTTTGGAATCCCAACTTATCCTTGAAGACCTATGAAAGCTTCCAGTGGATCCAGGCATTGAGTTGGTTCTAAACCACAAGTTATTATTACCAAGTAACTCAGTTTCATAGTAGATTTCTTCCCTAGAGACTTTAGACTTGCTCAAAGATGTATCTTTATTTGTGGCGTCTCTCGAATTCAAAGTATCAAATATCATATCCTTAGAACCATTTTCTGTGTGGAAGAATAAGTGCTGTGCACGAGAAGCATCTTCTGATGGTGAGTCACCAATCTGATCATGAGATGAAGAAGCAGAACAACTATCAACAACAGTCAAACCCAAAGCTTCTAAACTAGCAGGCTCTCTGCGATCTGAATCCAAATCCTTAACTGGAACATCTCCATTGAGACCACTTTTCATTGTAGTGCTCATGTGCAGATCATCTGATGAATTACGAGATGCAGATAGAACATCTGGTCTTTCTCCAGTTCCATGCCTCTCCAATTCATCTGATGAGTTAGTAGATGCAGATAGAACATCTGGTATTTCTCCAGTTCCATGCCTCTCCAGAGTGCTTGTAAAAAATGTGCCAATTTCAGAAGCAATATTTTCCATGGGCAATTGAAGTATCCGGCCAAGTTTTCGAGCACCATATATAAATGCACTTCGTATACGATAGAAGTTACCTGAGATTTGGAAGAGAATAGCATATTAGCAAGTCAAAGAAGCAAACCAAATCCCAGGAAATTGGGAAACTATAATGCTAACCTTTGCTAACACTGCGTCCAAGATTATTATTCTGTTTTAGGGGATCCACAATATTCAGGTGCTTTTTCGAGAACACCTTGGACGATGTTTGTGAAAATCTTGAAGGAGCAGAAAACATCTCCACGCACTCCTTAATAAATGCATCGCTAAACAGTAAATCACTCCCATTCGAGTTTGTCATATGAACTGTGAAAAAATAACTGATGATCAAGAACCATATACGTCTATTATCAAATATCAAAATATCTGCTTACCTACTACTAGTTCTGGCAATGATGAAACAGAAACCAGGCCTTGTAAACTGACGCAGTGCTTATCCCATTCAAACTTGCTGTAGAGGTCCAGAAACCTATACAAAACCTAAATACAACCATTTACTTGAAACCTAACTGCAAAAAATTAGCAAAATAGAACAGATCCTTAAAACATGCTTAAGTATTCGTGGAACACTCACCGCTAAAGGACCATCCAAAGATTTATGGAAGAGATGGAAAACATACAACACGAGTGTCTCCAGTGCATATGTAGAAATCAAACCATGATGAGCACCAAGAACACGACTCTCATAGTAGCACCAAGCTTTTATCAATATTATACTGCGTTTGAAGAGATGGTCCTTGCCAATTTTACGATCAACCTATAACAAGCAACAAATCTGAATTTCGAAGAGAACAATAATAAACCATATAGAATGATGTTCACTAAGCATATAAATCAACTTTCTTTGAAATAATCAAATTTTGACTTTAATGTTACACTGCCAAGGCTTTTAGCCATTTAATGTGCACCTTCTCTAAAAAGCAAAGAGTACAAAGCCCGCCAATCTGATTGAAGGATATATCCACAACAATGTTATCAACAACGCACTTAACAAGTTTAACCTGTCATGGGAAAACCAACCGTCAATTACCAAATCATGATAAACTTATAGTCAATGGGAAAAAATTCTTGGTAGCAATGGTACCCCAGATCAAATTAATTAAACACAAATTCAGATTCATATAAAACAAGAAGGCTTAAGGTGACAACAACATTTTGCACAAAGAAGTATCATTTGTAAAACTGTGTATATGTCTATGTTGGTATATGAACTAAATAAAAGTTTAGGAATAATGTGTAATTATGCTTTCACATCATTTTCCATTTCGAAAATATTTAAATCAAAAAACACATACAGCACAGAAAAAAGAGATGTTAGAAGTAGAAAGTAAGCATCTCAGTTTCACAGTTCATTAGCATTTAACAGAAATATAGAAGGAAAAGCACAGTTCACTAGGGCAATAGAATTGTTGCACTGGAATATGTGGTACATAGTATGTTTACAATATTTCCTCAAGAAAGTTTCCGTGGATAATATTGTGTCACTTTACCCAGCAAATAAAGCACCGTAAGTAATTTTAGATATGCCTCTAATCTCATTTTGGTAGTTGCAAAAGAATTGCAGTTTAGTGCACACAAGCTATGAAAGTATGTCACTGAAATTTTGGGCAGGTGACATTTGATAGTCATCTAGCCAAAGAATGCTTCAATATATCCATGAAAATATGTTTGCTTCAGTGACCAGTTATTATTATGGTCAAGGAGACATATATTATTCACTCTTTGACATAAAAGAAGAAGAAAATCAGACCTAAACAAAAAATCAGGCCTAAACAACCTTACAGATTGGGTAATAAAAAGTAGGTAATGAACAATCATTAAATTTATAACCACAAATGGGTAAATTGAATAAAATAACAGAGAACAAAATGATAAAGGCCTAATCAAAAAAAGGCGGAAACTGCAAATAACTAATCCTAATACTTAATTTACAAGTGAAGGTTCCATTGTGATATTTCATGTAATCTTTCTCAGTTGCAGATACCCACAACAATATATTGCAGCAATTTAATCAAAATCTAACCATTTAAGTGAAATATAGTATTATTAGAGATGCATAATCCGTCAGGGCAGACTACATAATAGGTCCTAAGCTATGATGTATTTTTAACACAGTATGTTATGAACATATGAATAGATGGATCGACAGGAGAATGGATACTGAGAGCTTCTTTTATGGGCAATAAAAGGTGAAACTGTTATCTCAGAAAGCCCATTGAAGGGAGGTGAATCACGGGGGGCTTTGCCCGGCAATGCATGCAAGGAAGGGTTAAGGCAACCAGCGGAACATTTCGCACGGGAATTGACCCAAGCCTATTGGCAGCAACACCCTTGCATGAACCAACTGTGCCAGCCCGCAGGGATCGTATAGCTTCTTTTATGAATGTGGGTGTGTGTGTGTGAGAAAGAGAGAGAGAGAGGCACACGTGCTTCTTTGATCTGCAATTTGATTCCCTATCACGCTTCACTGTAACTTCATCTTCACAAATTTCAGATTTCTACGTAGCTTCATTTCAAGAGGTTGTTAACAAAGAAAAGCAAATGGACTCTTCTGGAAAACTAGATCAACATAGTTAAATTCACATCTGGAGATTGACAGCATTTCAGTAGAGTCGATGCATTATCAAAGTTTCTCAGCTAACGCCTTGCATCCCTGTTATTTTCATCCAAGTGCATTGTTATCAATTTTATTTTTCTATGTGTGGATATTTCAATTGTCAACACTCAACAACCTAGGCATAGACTAATATCTACAATCCAATTGCAGAGTGTCATGAGTTAATAATAACTTTGGGTGTTGATGTTCAGTAAGATTAAATATTTGGTCATCAGATATTACGTAAGAGTCCTATATACTATATATTGGAGTGAGATTGTTCTATTTAATTAATATTATAATAGATTATTTATCTCAACTATAATTATATACCTACTTCAAAATGTATAACCACTTCCTATCGAATTACCATATACATGACAGAGTAATGAGATTGAGATACAAGTACAAGTGACCAGTCACATTCTTCAAAATCATGACAAATAATTAGATAACTATTATTAGCAAGTTATTACAAAATGACAGAACCAAACAATTACTTATGTATTTGTTTTTTTTACTTAGCCTACTAGTAGGATAAGGCTTGGTTGTTGTTGTACTAAAGCCCACTCCTTCCACAGTCAACACCGAAAGCCCAGCCACCTCATTAAGTTCAAGCCCTCCCAACTCTAATTCCTGGATCCATCCACCACAGATGCCTTAGGTCATATAAAACAATCATTCAAATTGTTCTTCACTAGCACTAACAAGAGCTTGTTCACTTCAATTTTTTAGTAGATGATTGAAAAGAAGTTGCTTGACAAAAGAAGTTAAAGAGTAAGGCGAATTAAGTATCTGGTCATCACAAGCTTGTATAAAATGTACAATGATTATTTCAATGATAAAAATCAAATAACCAAATTTGAAAAGAATGAAGAACCTCTGCATTAATACACTGTACATCCTTTACTGCAAATTCAGCATCCTTGAACCGTTCTTCTCCATCAAGAACAGACCAGACATCATTTGCCAGAGCATCTTCAGAATTTGGATAGCCTATTGCAGTAAGATCAATATCTCCATCAGGAAGATAAGTCTTCAATGGAACTGATCCAAATGGAAACACCTGCAGAATGTTTGCATTCCAAAATCAAGAGAAAAATAAACCAAATAATGGACCACAAGATAATATTTAACCAATAGGAATTCTATGATGATTAGATAATAAATGGAAAAAAATAATAATAATAATGTGTTGGTTAGAGTATACTATATACAAACATTTCGGCATAAAAGGAAAAACAACAAGAGATAGATTCACAAGGGAAATTATTGGTATTAAAATTAGGATCCTCACATAAAAATACAACTCAATGAAGAACTCAAGATACTACTTCTATTGTCAATTGAAAAAGACTACTAAAATCATTTCACATACTTGATTCAACAATATCCTATTGATCATTTCAATTCCCAAAAGGACCAACAACGCCACTGCATGGTGAATATGGATAATGATATTCATTTGCAATTATTATATGTCAAATATGTACCTAAACTTTGTAGTGGCGGCTCAATGATATACTAATAGATCAACAAAAGGCTCTCCCTAGAGATAACCAACTGTTTAGCCCTATACTTGAGTTTTTCTACTGCACTTTATTGCTTCGTAGTAGATAGTTCATCAGATGTTATTATAAAGAACACTTTAGATAAAATTAATTCCTTCACATATTTTATTTCGTGCATTATCTGAAAAACATTGGGCAAACACATGAGAAACAAATCAGACAACCAAAAAAGATGTCCAAGTTTATCCAAATATCAAGTGCACTGTACCTTGAGATGATTCACTGAACCTGACAAAATAATTGTGCAGAATTACTAAAACATCTGCCAAATTCATTATTCCATAAAGGCATTACAGCGACGCCTGAAACTTCAAATGCATAAATTTTACTCTAAGATTGATGCATTTTCAAGCAAAACTTCTACAATTATTTTCTTTGATTTTTTCCTCTTCATTTCAGCATTGAAAATTTTGAATTGATTTAGTTCATTTGAATATTTACTAGCAATATAGCTATGCATTACGCCCAATGGAGGGATAAGATAAGACGACGTAGTCAAGACAAACACAGCTAAAAGATGAATACGAGTGTTGTCAGTTTTTCTAAAGGTAGGAATAACTGATCTACGAGAAAAATAAAGAACATAAGATAATCAGAAGCAAGAACAATATCCATTCAATTCTTCAATAAAAAATTGTAATGCAATCAAATCTGAAAAACAAATTAAATAGATAAATCAGGATTCTTTTTTAAAATAAAAAATGAAAATAAGGAGGAGATTAGAAATCTCGCCTCAGTTCCAATACATCTCTTCAAGAGCTTCTGCACATACTCGACAACGCTTTTCCGTCTATGCTCAGACACCATGGTCGGTTGAATGCACCGGAGAACATCTTGGGTCGCCTTCTCGGCAACCTGCCAGTTTACCGCGCTGATCGCCGACGGGTCAGGGTTAACCGGAAGCTGATGCGGCTGCAGCGGGTGGCAAACATCTTCCAAAGAACCTACGTTAGCGAGTGGCGGCCAGGCTTGCAGGTCGCCCATGCCAGAAATCGCACCCCGACAGCCCAAGCTCCGATTTTTATTTTACTTTTAACAAAACCGAGACTCCAAAGGCAAGGAAGCGGCCGGCAAATCCCTGGGAATCACAAAGAGAACTCGTGGAATCAGATTGCGAGCACGGATCGGGAAGGCAAAAGGGCAAGAAAGGGAAACGGATAGAGGAAAGATTTTTTTTCTGGGAAAGGATCGAGTCAAAGGCGGTACGGTGGCTTTGGGAGATGCGATTCGAGGTTCTTGAAGGGATCGGTTTCCGGCGAAGCGAAGGAAAACGGAAACCTCTCCGCCTCCGCTACGCAAACCAGCAGAGCCGCAGCGGCGCAGCAAGCGGAAGATTGACGAGAAAAAGAAACCCCCGGAGTCAAAAAGCTTCCCCCTTTTACTCTCCCCCTAGAAAATTAAACAAAAAGAGAATCAAAAAACGCGTTTTTTTTTTTTTTTGCTTTATTGCTAAATTTTTGGGTTACGAATCCGAAGAGGAAAAAAAAATACAGTTTTATTTTCATTTTTGAAGAGAAATAAATTTTAAGAATTAAAAGGACAAAAAAAGTAAATCGTTTCTTAAACTGATAAATCTTATTTTATATTATCCCTTCTTTGAGCTGCAGAAAGGTGAGAGAGTGTGGTATTTTGGAAGCCAACTAATAGGTACAAGGCTGAGTAGGCATTACGCCAAATCTTGAATGCTATTAATTCCAACCCAACTATTTGTTTAAAATAGGGTTTTTTTTAATTTACAAAAAACGGAAAAAGAACATCTTTTTCCGAGACGTCCATTTTATATATATATATATAAACCCATTCCATTAGTCAGTAGTATTTAACTGTCCATATTCCTTAAAATTATTCCCACAGAGGATAGGATGTCCTAGTGAGACCTTCTAACAATGAATTAAAGGTTTAAAATTTAAGATTCAGTTGTAGTATATTATTAAAAATTTTCCTTTTAA
>JBBPFP010000084.1:427623-442616 GCA_037974795.1 Kaempferia galanga
GGCTTTTGGAAGGCGAGGACGAAATGGAAGATGACTTAGTCTAGTGATCACTCTTAACATTTGGATGTTTTTCTCTGGTTGTCGAGGTTGCTGCTGTATTTATTTATACTCATGGAACCTTGTCAGTTCCTTATCTTGTATATTATCGTCAAAATGCTAGTTGTCGACTCTACTATGATATGTCTGCCTCAAGTATTGAGATTTGGATTCTTTTCAGTTCTTCAAAGTTCACTGTACAATTGTCCACCAAGGTTTCAATTTGAGGCATACTCATTAGTTTGAACACTCGTCTTCAGCTCAAACATAATCTAACCTCCAGAGTGTTCAATTCGATTCTTCAAAGTTCAGCATAGCAACTCAAACTAAATATTTATGAATCTCTTTAAATATTAATAAATTTGATTTGTTAATAATTATGAATAAAATTCATGCATAATTTATACTGACTTATTTACATCTCGGTTATAATTTTAATTTTTCATTCAAATATACAAAGTTATAATTTTAAAATATTATTAAGGATAAAGAATGGACCGGTACAGTAGGTTTAGTGAAGGTAAAACTTGAAATAATAATGAGGTAATAACATCATTAATCTTTGTTTACTCTAAAGGCGGGATAAGAAAGGAAAAGAAATTTACAGTGAAAAATTATCCTCTGAAAAAGAGAAGAGAAAGGATAACTAAATTTCTTTTTCTATATGCTTGTTTACCTTAATCGAGGAAGATGGATATATACGATGTAATTTTGTAAATAAAAAAGGATACATACGTCATTTTTTAAATACATGATGTAATTTTATAAGTTAAAAAGGATTGTCATTTTTTTTCTATTCTCTGTTTTCTATCCGATTTTGAGATGAACAATTTTAGGTCTAAAACTATCCGCATATAGATTGTCGTTTTCTTCCCTCAAAACTTTAATGAAGTAAATAACAAAAACTTTTCCACTATCAAAATTTTTCCTTAATTTACTTTTCACTCTCCCAAGTAAACAGATCATAAGGATAACTTTATTCTCGCTTTTCATCTTTCTTTCTTTCTTTAGTTGACTTGTGCCTTGCATTTCATGTCTTGCAGGTGTATCGGAGTCAAATAAAGGGACGTAATTATATACACATTTTTAGAAAAGTTTTTCATCCAGTGAATAAATATGTGGGCGAAAGTCGTGAAATTCTTAAACACTAAATAATATGAAAGTTAGTGTGCGTATTACGACACAAATAAGCAAACTAGAACTCGAGCATACAAGAAATAGTCTGAATTAAATTATTATCCTTCAAATAGTTGTGAAAAAAATTGCAGCTGCTGAAGAACATGACCTGTTTGAGCGTAGATGGTAGATAATAAGTTCCGGCTGGGCTAGTAGAAAACTCTGCTTGTTGATTTTCCAACAAAAAGGTGTGAAGTTGCAGTTATGATCAATGCCAGACGACGATGACGACAGTGCAAGTACTCACCGATTTGTTCCTTGTTTAGGTTGTAAACAACAGGTACACCAGGCCTTTTAGGTATTGGACTATTTCAGATCCTCCGAGTTTTGAGCTCCCATAAACTCTGTCCACGAAGGTTATTGGAACCTACAATTTTTGCATTACAAAACATTTTAGCTTTCAAGCAAATTTTAACATGCGCAAATGAAACACAAAAACACTGAAAATCTTAATAGTTCACTGCAATGCTAAAGATAAATCTATTATCTTGCCTCTTCAATGTGATAGCCCTTCCTGCTAGCTCTGACGATAATCTCCATCTGAAAGACATATCCTTTACTCACGCATGAACTTATGACATCTTCGAAAGCACTCCTCTCATAAAGTCTGTAAAATATGTTACACTAGGATTTATGCATGTGTTTAATGTAGCAGCTACTTGGTTCAGAGGCCAACCAGAATGAAGAAAGGCGTAATTATATGTACAAACATGAATTACCTAAAAGAACCGGTCAGATCGGATACACCTGGCCATAGAAGTGTCTGTGCAAGTACATTTGCTCCCCTACTTGTGAGTTTACGCATAAGGTTCCATCCATGCACACCACCATGACGCACATAGCGGGTTCCTGTTACTATACTTGCACCGGTTTCGATTTGCTTCCTAGGAAACATAAACATCAAGATGCAATTCTGTCAGCATTGACTTTTGTGGTTCAATTTAAGACTACAAATGTGCCAAAAAGTATCATGTCCCATGAAAATACAACAAGCCATATGGATATGTGACCGATATGCTACTAACAATGAATTTTAAATGATTCAAACAATGATTAGAAAGGAGCTTATTTGAGATTAGCCACATTGATTTTTCAGCCATTCAACTCTGTTAACAGTTCTAGTGCACGACAACCAAACAAGAGTCTCATTAAATGGTGTAGTCATTTTACAGTTTTTTTCCCTCCTAAATCAATCCATTCACAGCTCTTAATATACGCCAGAAGACACTTAGAAGATGTTTTCTGTTCATCCCCAACAATGATACTACCGAGAACAGTGATCATTTCTCACAATCGCTCATCTTGTATATGCTTGTATCTTCCACTTTGTATGTAATATATGCTATTACCAAAAGCATAATCAATTGTAAGACAAATCAAGACTGGTATCAATAGACAGCCCATAAAAGCCTACCTTCTACATAAATTGTTTTGGCAAGCAGATGAATTAGATGCACCCTTACCTATGTATTAACCATGCACAAAAAGATTCTACAACCCACCCTAGTGTGTAAAAATGTAATTGTTGATACCAGAAACTTTTGAATGCCTAAATTTTCAACTAAAACTTAAACACCATTGATTCTTGGTGTAGTCCTATCATTAAGCTTGCTCTAATTGTTTATTTCATATATTTACATGCATAGCTGTCAAGATGAGTTTTGCAACATGCCAAAGGTGAACCAATTAAAGTGTCACCATTTCAGACTCATGTTAGGATGTCAGTCCTGAAACATCCCATGCAATGACATACAGATCATGTTCCTCAAACTGCCAGATTCAATTTTTTAAAAACTGATATTGCATTCTAACTTTCAAACACTAATATTGCAGTTCATTAAAAAAACGTACTAATGCTACACGTTGCTAAGTTTAAACCTACTCACCAGCCATGTTATAAATTCAATAATCATGGTTGATATTATAGACATGAACATGGAGATTTTTCAACAAGATTATGTTGCACCTTGTTCTGTCTTCAGTTACTGTTAATAATGTGAAATCTGCAACATTTTTTACCCTTGTTTTTTCTTTTTGCCAAAATATTATTTTCCTTGTAACAGAAATTTTCACTTTGGCAGTATGATGAACACGTTGTCTACAAAAACAATGAATTTGTATGTCTAACTACCTTCCATGAATCAAGGGTGAGATAACTATGTCTGTATGTAATACCTATGTCTCTAGTATTGAGTCTATACACACATTTACAGAAGTCTGATCTAAAATTCAATTATCAATAATTATAGTTGTAGGCTAGCAACTAAATACTTTTCTATCAATAGCTTATTTATATCCATCCCAACTTTTGCTAAGTTTTTCAAATACTTTTTTTGTTAAGTTTTTCAAATGCTAAGTAAAATCAGTACCTGATGAAGCTGGGCAAGTATTTTGGCTGTACACAAAAAAATGATTGTTAGGGAAGTTGCTAGGGATTAACAAAAATACTGCAGAATTTAATATCAACAAATTGCCATAATCAAGCACATACATGGTGGGAGAGATCTGCATCCATGATTATTATGTAATCACCAGATGCATGCTTAAATCCATGGACGTAAGCAGTTCCTGCACATTATTTACCCATTCCAATGACTACGTATGAATTAGCCACCTAAACCAACAAGAGCTACAGTCATACCTAGACCAAGCTTCTTTGGCCTTGGCCGTAGTAGCTGAAAGAATTACATTATATATGCGTAAGGCATTGACAACAATCCAAAATCATTGACTACCATTATTAATAATCCAACTAGACTACTCACAATGCGATCTTCCCCATAGACACCCTGTAGTTGTTTTATGATATCTTGAGTGCCATCAGGACTTCCATCATCCACAATAATGACTTCAAACTCAGACTCCCTAGCAAAAACTGAACAAATATTTACTCCGATTCTCAACAAATACTATGGATGAATAGATGTTGACTAGAGAGATTAAAAGCTATCAGAATATACAAATCAGATCCCAAGGTTAGTTTTGAAAATGAGAACATTGATTAATAACAAATTCCTTGAGATAGTCAAAATGTTTGGAAGAAACAATGAGCAGTAGAGTATTTATCCCAAGGTTAATTTTTCACCAAGTCATTCACATCGGCATTTATAGTATAAGGTGGATAAAGGAACAACAGTTGTTTCAGATAAATGTAGGAAGAAAAACAATCACCGACTTCAACCATCATCACACAAGAACAAGATTGTGATCTGAGTGTGAAGCAGGAATATACAGATCCCTCACTATACTCCATACCACTCTAGTTACAGATGGGATGAAAACTGCCTGGTCGTCAACTTTGTGGGGAGAAAAAAAAACATCATCAGAAAAAGTTTCTCATCTCGTCTTATCAAGATTTTAAGAAGCATATGCAATTGGATATTGCATGAAGCATAACCAGTATATGGTGCACCAGTAAAGCATTAAAGAAAAATAAGTAAATTAATTGTATCGACAACAATGTATAACAATACATAAAACTTACATATACCACATAATATAGCAAATTAATTACCTTGAATTATTCATAATTGATAATTTCATATACAAAAATATATAAAAACCAAAGCTATCAATAATGCACATTATGACATTAGTGAATCAATCACTTGGTATTGATAATTTACGATTAGCCATGTTGATTTATTTTATAAAACAACTAGACATACATTCATCAATAAGTTCTATTTGAATAACCCATATATTTGTATGTTTTATTTTCCACAATGAACTAAAGAGAGTTTTTTCAAGCATGAGTTGAAAAATAAGGAGGGAGTAAAGGGGAAGAAGGCATACTGAAGATGTTTGAAGATGAGGTAGACGACAAGGGCAATGTTGAGACGCTCATTGTATGTTGGAATTATGATGCTATACTTCTTCCTCTTCATTTTGTTAGCAGCCATTATCTTTTCATATTCATCTGTATCAATCTCCTCCAACTTTGCCATACTACTTTTTGGAACTGATAGAAAATGATGAAAAGAGATCTGAACAATGTCGACAGTCAACCTGATACCATCAAAATATCAACAACAAATTTGTATCCAGCCCTTTCATGTTTCAAAAGGCAAGAGACTAACATAGTTTACAACCAAACAATGGAGACTTCTCAAGTCTTCCAACTAAGAGAGCTTCTGATGTTTGCTTGTCTGACAAAATAAGTAATCTCATATACCCGCATAAAGCACTAGGCAGCTTTGTCAAAGGCGTTAACAATCCTCAAGGGTTCATTACCAGTTTACCACATTGCCTAATGAGCCAAACCGAGCAGCACATGGACGCAAACTTAAATTAATTCATCAATTCAACCAATTCATCAGGCTATTAGACTAATTCTACTTTGATTTAGATAAAAACATTCTGGGCTTTCTGTGAGTGCATGAGGCAACTTAGTGCAACAGGATTTTAAGCATCAGTCAATGTCACAAATGAGTGATCTGAACACGAAACGACTTGACTAATACATTTACACTGTAATATTCAGTCCATAGGTTTGCTCATACGTTTTGCAGATGAAACCTATGAAAATAGTTGAAAGCAACATTGGATTTACCACAAATTATACAAGTACAACCTCCAAGCTATATGATATTCCTCTCTTCCTCTCCCTCAAGTTTAACTACCACAGGATTCTCAATAACAAGCAAATTAAAACATCTAAGCTAATACACTATTTTTCTCCCTAGAGTTTAACTACTAAAGGGTTTGCAATAATAAATTCCTTGTAGCCGGAAACAAGGTTGTATTTCGAGAATAATGAATCAAATTAATAATCTATTGCCTTAATTAAAATTACTACTATAACTTGTTGTATTGCATTAATCCATTGCAGTCTTTTGATGAAGTTCACATGACGATGGAAAGCTAATCGGAGGGAAAAAATTACGATCTTTTAGTGAGAAGACAAAGAAGTCTTCCATACCTAATTCTCGGATTTTGCTTTTAGGGCCACACCGGAATCGTGGAACCCGGTAGCCCGACGCTATCACCTATTTACGGTGCTGCCGGAGAGGATGAATGAAAGCCGAGCGACCAAGAGAAGAGGCCGAAGGTGATGACGGGCCAACTCAGTTCGCCGTCAAGTGCCGAAGAAGGACGAGCCGTCGCCGCCGTGCCCCGCGAGAGATCGCAAGCGTCAGAGGGACTCACAATGCACGATCCCCATTAATGGATCCCTTTTAAAGTTTCATAAAAAATTCCTAATTGTATCATAATTTACGGTAGGGCACCCCTTATTTCCACACAAAACTCTCATGATTATGGAAAATTTCATCGAAAGTAAAAATATGTTAAAAATATCCTTTTGAAAGTATAAATATTTTTTAAATAAATAATACAATAAATTATCCTTTTGACTTTGTTTTATTTACTAAAAAATGTCTTTTAACAATATATATAATTTAAAATGGCCTTTTAATTTTCTATTATTGTCTAATTGTCAGACTTGATTGTTAGTAAAAATGCATAATCTTTGAGACTTATCATTGCCCGCTTTAATAATTTGTATTTTTATTAATTGTTTAATTATTCAAAATGTATTAGATTAATTTCTTAATTTTTATGAGAGATTTTTTAAAATAGAAAAAAATAAACAAGAAAGCAGTTTGGAAGGAATTCGGGGACATCAACAAAGGATGGATTGATGATATACTAATCATTTTATACATCAATAAAATAAGACATAATGCCAAGATGGTATTTTAAACAAATTCACCTGAGAACAACACAATATTTAACATTGTTGAAGGCAAAAAATACTGGGATTTTACAATCTTAAAAGCTGATATTTGGAAGAAAATGTTGAGTTCTTGATCTCTGGAATCCATTCTGACTCGGTAAAATTGAAATCCAACTTCCACCTGATGCTGAAGACGTTTGAAGTGATCTCTGGAAGTGTGTTAGAAATTGAGCTGCAGTATTATAAAACAGATAAATCAATTAAATATGTCCATTTTCACATCTGTGACGTCCAGTTGCAGTATCTCTGCTCTGCATCCTAAGATGGAACCTATGCTGCATGAACCAAAATATTTGATGAGAAGAGACGCAACAAAAGAAATCCGAAAACAGTTTGCAGCAGCAAAAAGAACGTTGTGGAAACCCACAGTTTGAGTACCAAGACATCAATTAAGTTCAGTACTAAGAAAAGATGAACTAAATTCTACCAGTAGATCTTTAAAGTTTGACAAACTATTTGAACTGAATGATTTATACCTGGGATGTGTTCGTCCAAGATCCCCATGAACAAATTCCTTTATATAAGTTCCTGCCTGTCTCAGAATTAAAAAAGTAATAAAATTAAAACAGTTTGTAGTTGAGAATCAAGATATAGAGAAGCAGAAAATTATCTCTACTCATGCAATTATAGAACGAGTAAATTAGCAATGAAATTACACCATCCAAACTAGCAAAGGAAAAGGACATGCACTCCATATGCATCGAAATAAAGCGAGAAAGAAACTCGCACCAGTCTTGTTAGGAGATATCTGTCTAAAAAAGAGTAAATATTTGGCAGGGAGCATTAGTGAGTTGTAAACTATTATCATTGTTGATTCTTATTTCTTAACTTATTCCAACAATGAAAACCAAAGAAAACTTATTTCAACAACAAATAATGGTTCCTAGAAAAAAAAGTGTCGTTCCCCTATTTCTACAATTACATTCACTCAGTGGAACATGCTTAACTTAGATTACATGATTTCATGTCATAATTAATCTAAACCTGTAATACAAATTCTGAGGGTGAAAGATGGGCAGTATATGGAAAATGCTTAAGAGAGGTAATATCACAAAATGATCTATTTCTCATTGGAATATGCTTAAAAAATCACTTCCTAGGTTCTCAAAGTTTTTCCTGAATAGTAAAGAAAAGCATACATTCTTTTTATATCTCATAGACAAGAAATTAGCATAAAAATGATGCAACATTTACACTTAGTACCTGTGTACAAAGATGTAGCAGAAAATACTGGGAACTACTGGAAATTTTCTCAATCGACATCCTGGTACACGATCATTTAATGAGATTTCTGCTGGCATAAAATTAATAACAATTCATTGAATCATTAAAGACTTCTCCCGACACTTTTTTGGCCAATTTTATTGCCTTCTTATCAGTTCTTAGTTTCAACATAAAATCAAGACATAGGATTGTTCAACTTCTCATACCAATGTATGATACGCTTGCGCTCTAATGGGCTTCGGCGGTGAAGCACCCTGATCGGGGTCCTCTGTATGATGTCCTATGAAACAAATGAAAGAAATATTACTCATCATGTTAAAGAGGACAGAGTTAACTGATGGAGACAATGGATGGGGAGAAATTGTTGGCTAATGAGGTCATAATTTAAATTGACTAGATCTGTGGTTGTTCTCCCGAGGCACTTAACATTCTGGGAATGACTCAAGAGTCACTAAGTTTTGCCCTTCCTCAAAATATGCCTCAGAGGATATGGAGACGAATAAGCAGTTAAGATAGCACGAATCTTGCCATTGTAGGACTGAACCCTCTCAACATTGGAAAAATTAACACTTCAAAGACCAAGACAAGTTACTAGGCAATCTCCATCTGATCCATGGATATTTAATATTCTTTTCCAAGCACATAATTACTACTCATTTACCAAAAGATGTCTAGGGAAATAAATAATTTTGAACACCATAGAATTTAACAGTACTATAATGGATAATATCTGACCCAAAGGTACCATACCAAGTCTTTTAAAGATGAAATGTTCTGCATATCACCATCAGTCAGTGAGCGAGAAATCCAGACTAGGGCAGCATATTGCTTCTATATGAAAATGAACAAGGCAGGTTAACAAGCATCACAGATACAATTTTGAATGTTTGTACATAAATTGTACAATTAATAAAAACCTGCTTCTCTGCCTCTCCTTCACGCATAAGGGTCCATGCCTCATTGCCAATCACACTAAGATTTCTCACCCTGACCTGTAGAATAAAAGAATGAATGGAATCAAAGTACTCAGTTGTACTTGCAATTGTTAGAAAGCATTAGACAAAAACACATGTTGAACATGTAAAAGATAGCTCACATGATTCTGATCATTGTTGTTTATCTTTTCAGAAATTAGTCCAATGTCAGCCTTGGATGGAATGCGCCGTGAATTTGCAATTTCAATAAGAAAAGGTCGTCCAGATCCTAACATCCGTACCTAAATAGCAACCAGTTCAGTTTAATTAGATAACTTGCATTTTGAACCTTTTAAAAGAATAAATTTAAATTCAACTCCAGAATGATGACATTCATACATCAATGTCTTCTCTTCCAGCAGCATGAAATTTATAATTGTCACCTCTGCATACAGAAAGAATATTCTTTCCAACTATCTCCTGTAAGATTTATGAAAATCAAACAATCAATTGACTTGGTGAAGATAAGTAATAAAACATGAAACAAACTTAACTCTATTACCTCAACAGATGCTTCACCAATTCGTTCGTCATCAACCATCCAGCGAGTCTGGCTCACATTTCGTGAGAACTATACAAGGATATAAAATATTACTGTAAACATGTGTTGTATTCTCTCCAGCATTCATACTTTCAATAGGAGTACTCAGCTCTCATACTTTCATAAATGAAGTTTTGTTTATATTAAGAAAATGGAATTATATAGAAGAGGGTTGCTAAAACATGGAAGAAGGGTATCCTGGTTAATCTTAATTTTATTTACCATTATCCTAGTTAATCTTAATTTTATTTACTATCTACTCCAATAGAGGATAGATAAGAGAAGATAATCATTTTGCATCCTTCATGAAAGGATAAAGTAACCAATAAGAAGAGAAATTGAGCAGATTTCAATGTCAAGGCAAGTGGAGAAATAATTTGATTGAATTTCATATATTCATCTAGTTCAAACGGCAACTGAATTCGTATACTAAACTGGGAAATTAATGTAATATTTCATATTTGGATAAAGATGTATCAGTTTGATTGAATACTATGTTAAGTAGCCCAAATTCTCGATAGAAGGAAAATAATGTACCTTCAGGTAACGACCACCAACGTACATTGGCATCCTATAGCAAGTAGTTGTTAGATGACAGGGTTTGAAGGTCTGAAAATACAAATGATGCCATGATAATGGGAAATATGAAATCGTTTGCAATATTGAAAATTATGAGAGGATGGAAAATAGATACCTTATCTGGAGGTATTGTAAAACACTCATAAAATACATGATCCTGCATCCCATCTAAAGTTCGCAGAATAACAGCATCTGACTCATTGCAAGTTTGCTGTTCTGAATTTCTCAAAATTCCGTCACATGAATTATTAGTTTTATTCACATTGTTCTTCATTACTGCAAATGCATCCACAAGAATCAGACAAATAGTAAAAGAAAAGAAGAGAGATAAACTCCTGCTAAAAGGATAAACACCTCAAAATAGAACTATCAACAAAAACTAGAGATCAATTAGATTGTATTTCACACACTTTGAGAATGGAAAATGCATCTAGGACATCAACGGGTCGAGCTCAATCAATTTTAGTAGGATAAATCTGAATCATAGACCAACCCAGTTCCTCAAAATTATAGGGGGGAAATCCAAATAGAGTAGAACATAGACATATATTTTTTGCTGAAATTTTAATGATGATAACAAACACATCAAATCAGAAGTCCTTGAAGTATGTTTTGCATGAGTCTTATCTATGCAATTTCTAATCTCATAATGTGTACTAACCAGGCCTGAATTATGTAGTGTTCCTTCAAAAACAAAGGAAACAGTCCAAATCACATCAAAACACTGTGCAAGGACTGCAACTGAAAACCAAGACATGTTTCTTCAAAGGGACACCAAGATAACCTAGTAGTAGCTAGAAAATATTTCATTGAATGAAGTATAACAACCAATAATCCCTTTGGATTTATGACCATGCCATACTACACATAAAAAATAGGTGGTCCAATGCATAACGCAGTTGGACAACCTTTCTTTTTGTAATCATAAAACCAAGGTAATTCCATTAAACTAGATAACATGCTCATACAGAGACCAAGATTTCACCTAAAAAAAATATTCTAACATCTATTTATAGTTGAAAACCTAAAAGCATGAATGAGTATCTGTATTTGTGAAACTATCTGGCTTCACCACTTCTAAGAATAAGATTCTATCTTGTAGTGGTTATATTTATATGAATTCAAATATTTTCCTTAAAGAAAATAATACATTTGCATTCATCTTATATGAAGAGGGAAATAAATACAACACTTGTTATGTAATTGAAATTTCAAGCCAATAAAAATATGAAAAACCTGTTTTCGCACCGTTGCCGGAAAGATCATTTGCTAAGGAACTTTGAAGCCTTCTTGAGGCCTCAGGATGTGAGTATGTTAGACGAATACGAAATGAGTTGCTATCAGATACATCACCCTGATAAACTAATTTTAAAAAAGATTAGGAAGACCACTATATTCTTTAAGATGGATGATTTGTAGATTAATAAACTGTGCATAAGACAGAGGCAAATCATAACAAGAGTGAATTACCAAATGTTTTTCAAGTAAAGCAGTTGTTGATGTCCTCAAAGCATCTTTCACAGATAAGTGCTCATGTAGGAACTTTGCTGAAAACCACTCTTCACTTTCATATTTCTTTTTCATGTACAGCCTATAGAGTAGTAAGAGATCAGTAAGAATAGGACTGAAACAAAATGCTACATTTACTGAAACTGATCGGAAATTTCACCAAGAAAAAGAATAGATAAGTAAGCAGAATATGGATATTGACAGCAAGCAACTACAAATAACAAGCAAAGTTATGCAATAACCACATACTATGGGGAAGCAGTAGACATTATAATAGTTGGAAGACATTTGAAGTTACAACATCAACTGCATACAGAAATTATTCTTCAAAGGTATACAAAGTCTCTCAATGAACACAATGACAAGATAACTAGCATACTATCATATCGGAGCAACGTATACTGTTGCTTTAGGTTAGAGGTAAGCAGTTTGGATGATTGGACAAGTTGATGCTTGAGCTTTAACCAAATTACACAATGGGTTGGACTAAGCCTTCAATAATTGAACCGAGCTGGCTAAATTCATTATAGGATTACATTTGTCAGGTACAAAAAAGCACACCTTCTCAGTAATACCAACTAAGTGCTAATGTTGCATGATCTCGGACAGATTAAGCTTTTGGTTTGATTACTGATTGATTGTAACCAATCAGTTTTCCACCTCAGTTATTATAGGTCGCATCATTTATTTATGGTTAAATCTAAATTCAATATTGATTTTGCTAATCAAGCTAAATCTATATCATGTGTTTCCAGAACTCTGACATCTTTAATCACAAATTCTCATATAGCAGACAAATATGAAACAAATTTTAAATGTCAATCATCAAGAAAGTCAAGTTACCCAATAGCACGCTCATTAGCCACTATTACAGGTGGCATTGAAACTTCAATAGAAAAGCCATCAATGTGATAATCTCCTTTCTTCACAAGTTCAGCAATGGTGAGAGTAAAGTCATCAACAGGAACTTTATTTGTTGACATTTTCATCAGTTCCTGATCTTGGTGAGCAAATTGTAGAATACCCAAACAAATGCTACAGTATTCTTGAACGTTTCTTGTTTCCTTTGAAGGATTTGAAAATCGCACAAATGTAGCTCCATTTGCTGTGCGTCCATTTTCTCCAGCATTGCTGTGGAAATTATCCGGCTCTTCAAGGAAAGACTTCAATACAGCATCAGTAATTGACGGGAAAGAATAAGCACGCCCAGGAACCCCAAACAATCTGAAGATGCAGCGAGCACATACCTAGGCCATGGAATACCAGCAAAAGTAAACACTACTTTTTTTTTCTTCGTGCTAAATATACTGAAACATAGTGGAAGCCTTATATGCAGGTAAATAAATAATCCATATTAATATTACAAACACAGTCATACAAAAAAAAACCTTCTCTCCCTTAAAAACAAACACATTTATAGATGAAATCCCATATTGACAAACACACTAACATAGGAAAATATGAGAGGAGGAAACATAGCAAGAAAATACAATAAAAGATCAGTTTTTTACTCCCTAACTAGGGAGAAGGACGGCATATGAGTATACAACTGTACTCCAGTGAACTTTGTACTGGATGAGCGATCAATAAACAAGATGAGAACCCTATAGTTGAAAATTGAACCACAGATCGTAGAACATGCCAGACAAAATCAAGCAACAGTTAGGACGGAAGCGAGAGACGAACCCCAATGTCTAGGAGATCAAGGACAGCATCCGAAGGAGGAAGCGACCGCGCGGCCAGTCTTAGGACCTCTCTCACATCTTCCATCTCTTCGCCCGTCGCCATATCGTGGGTAGCACAGGTGGTGCCGGGCGACCAGTGCAGCGATCGAGCCAAGAGCGGCGTGGGGTTCTAAATTTGGGTTTTTTCCGTTTCTGGAACCAATGGAGGGAAAGGGGCTCCCCTCTCCATTATTAAAATCCCGAACGTTCATCCCAATAGCCTCATCCGGACCGTTCATTACATGACGGGCCAAGAAGTGGATCTTCCCTGTCGTAGGTGGAATCAACGATCGGCCCAATTAGCATTTCGGGTCGGGTTCCATAGAATAAATCCGAGACTAAAAAATCATATTTTCCAAAGCCCGTGAATTTTGACGCCTCCACGTGGCACCGAAGCGGTTACGTGCCTCAGACTCGCGGCCGAGACGCCGGAAATCTCCGCCCTGAAGCCGGTCACCTCGAAGCCTACGTCGGTGGACCTTATGGCGCCGACGACAAACAGCCAGGGTCTCCGCCGGCCACTTGTACCTTAGATTTCATGCGAAAGCTACACCTCGTTTCATTATCACCACGTGTCTTCCAGATCAGTTCGCGCCTTTCAAACCGTATCCGCTTCGATAAGACACGTGGATCGACCTATGCGACCGATTCCGCCTCGCGTGGTTGCCTCGTCCCGGGCCAGTTACGGTCCCCTGCAGGCAATGCCCCCCTCCAGATTATATTTACGATTTAATATTTAAAATTTATGATTTATATGTTTTTAATATCAATTATAATTTTTTTAAAATATATATAAATCCTAAAATTCGAAACCTTAAATCTTAAACTTTAATATATTTTTTAAAATAGTAATTGATATTAAAAAAATGTATAAGGCGGAGCAGTTGAAGCGAGGGGAGAGGACATGGGTATTAAACCACCAGTGGTGTCGGGCAGACGTGGCGAATTTGCAGCCACTCGTTCTTCTTTATGAGATAGAGGAACACTTGATGTCCGCTGGTCTTCGCTTTATCCGATTGCGGAAGGGATGACACATCCGCCAGCCACCAGTCGCGAGACACGTGGCAATGCTCCCTCTCCAGGGAATTAAACAGGGGCCCCGGTCAAGAGCTGCCCTTTTCCCATCTTCATGTCGTTCTGATCTATTTGGTTTTTATATAGAAATGTCTAAATTAAATTACAAATTGCAAATTACAAATTACAAAAACAAAAAAAAACAAAAGCTATAAATATTAAGCATCCATTACTAAAATGGCGAGGGGTGCAAGTAGTTTTAATAATTTGATTAAAATAACAAATTAATAAAGTTTTACTACAATAAACATATATTTTTTGAAATTACTAATGTGCTTCATATTGACATACATTGGTGGCATATTTTTTGAAATTGCTAATGTGCTTCATATTGACATACATTGGTGTGCCACCCATGTATGTCAATATGAAGCACATTAGTAAAAATATATGTTTATTGTAGTAAAACTTTATACATA
>JBBPFP010000084.1:547825-562858 GCA_037974795.1 Kaempferia galanga
GATCTGATCGGATGCTCGGAATCTAATCGGGCAGCCAAGCGCCGGATTCAACGTCCGCGAATCACTGAACTAGGGATGATTCAGAAATTCGCTGACCAGAAGATCCGTGCTACCTGTGCACAGTCCACTCTCAATGTAAAGGGGATAATTGGTATAAAAAAATAATAAAAATAATAATAAAGCGATGAGTAGTCTCTGCACATAAAGCGACGCCGATGCCTAGGCCGCCGCGAGGCCCTCGCGTCATCAAAAAAAAAAATAAAGGCAACCGCCGTCTTCTATCAGCCCCTGTCCTCTTCTCGGAGAGGATCACACGCTCCGCCTCTCTCTGGCCTCTCCTTCTATAAATGGTTCGGTGGCTCTTCGTCTTGTTAGCTGGTACAGAGAGGAAGGATTGTTCGAAGTCCTCCTCGTCGGAGCCAAAGGTCTTGATGATACTGATTTCCTCAGTAGGATGTGCCTGCAAATTTAAAACTTTGATTTTTCTTCCCCCTTGTTTTTTTTTTTTTTTTTCTTGGCGTTTCTAAACCCTATTTGGTATCCCAGATTACGAGTAACGAAGAATTTGATCTTCTCTATCGATCTCTTCCCTCGATCAAAGATCCGACCTCTGAAGTAACAAAACCTAACAGTTGCAAAACATGACCTGTGCTAACATTGCTCATTTTACAAATGCCCAGCAAGGGACAGCTGTTCTCAAAATAAGTAAAAAAGTTTAACATGAATCTGAAAACATTTATGATTAATCAAAGACGATAAATTACTGATGGAAAAGAATGGCTAGAAAAGATCATAACATACAGGTAAAAAATTGTCAAAATTGAATCAACAGATATTATCATGGCATATCTTGTTGGAAGCTCTTGATGAAGCATATTCTTTCCCCCGATCCCTGGAGTACAAGTTTGCCGGCTGGAAGTCCATCTGCCCAAGCTATTCATTCTATTTGGAATTTGGTCAAACAGTAGAATGAAGTTGGAGCACTAGAAATTGCGTTCTTGCTGGTGGTCTTGTTGCTCCAGTTGCTTATAATATTGTTCAATCATGTCAGTATCCTCAAAATCTGGAACATCAGTTGTAAGCATCTTGATAGCAAACTTGAGGCATGGGTGGTCTGACCAAGAGTAGTCAAATTCTGATGCATGGGTCTGAAACTGTTCTGAAGAAGATTCCATGCTGCTATGTGTGTTTCTTTCAAGCTCATCCCATGGTGCATGTTCTTGTACAGCACTTTCTGTATCCAAATTTGATTGAGCTGGTTGATCCAAAACATTATCTCCTTTTTCCCGATCTGCAGTAGATTCTGCACTATTATGCACGCTTCTTTCAAGCTCATATGGCGGTACAAGATTTACAAATGGTGTATCTCTTTGCCCATAGAAACTTCCAATCACTAAATCAGATTGTTCTGGTTGATCCAAAATAGGAGATGTTTTTTCCTGCATCTGACAAAAAGCATCTGGTTTAGATTGTTCGACTACTCCTGAATGAATCGTTTGATAGCACTTAAGTGCAGCCGCTTGTTTGGATTCCTGATATTGCTCCTTGATTGCTTCAACAGCCATGGAGGCTGTGGATCCCAACTCATGTATTTTTCTGCGCTTTATGGGCTGAGATATTTCATTCGTCTTAAATTTTTTCAAAAATGTCAAGTTACCATCTAAAGCTGACAAGTCTTCATTCTGTTGTTGGAGAGAGAGCGAATGTGCTAGCTCTGATGATGTCACATGTACTTGCTGCATTTGAACAGGAATATCAATCAAGCGATCGTCGTTGAATGAACCTTTAAAGCAAGCTGGACTAAGCTCATTGACCAATCGAAGCTGCTCTGAATTTTCTCCACCAGAGCAATTGTAATGCGGTGAACTAGCACAGCTAGTTGTATCAACTACTACACCTGCAAAAATCAGAGGGAAAAGGTCAAAGTTTTGAAATTTGCAATATAAATATGCTACCTGATTGTAGAACTCAGAAATAAATATTGATATATGGAGTTGGATCTGTCGACCCAAACTAAAGAGAAATAAATTTTGTTATTTGTGTAAATAAAGCTCCCTAATCTTCCGAGGATCACTGAATCTTACAGATAGGGAATCCCAAACTTATTGTGTTCATACTGAACCCATACTGTAATAATATTTAGTCAGAATTTTTTTCCCTCTTGTAAATTTCCTTAAATAACTGTCTCACAGAGCTAATGATACCAAACACAATCTAACGGACTAAAACATGCATGAGAAGTGGATCATTGCGATCATGAAAGACAAACAGCTGAATCCTTTGTTGAAACACTTCCTTAAAGTTGCAAAAATCATGTTGAAAATTTCCTACAATTACCATTTGGTTCTCTCTAGTAATACTCAAATTCATGACACTAAGAAAGAATCCCCTCGGTTATAAATATTTGAGGGATCAACTTTACATAATTCGAACAAAAAGTCACTTTAAGATGGGGCAGAAATGAAACTCTCTGGCATGAGATTTAACGATCTGTGCATTAGAAATTCAGTTGAGCTTCAATAAATTAATTAAGAACTCAGATCATTTTGATTTGACAAAGGCTTGTAATCCTTTCTATTGAAACATTCTTTTCTGTTAAAAAGGATAGCTTTCATTGTATTGACGTTCACCTTGAGAAGACAAGCTTGATGAATGGTCTGATTTTCTCATATCTGCCATTGTCTTCACATCTAAGCCAGGACTATTATCTGAGAAATGGCATATTTGTGGACCACTATTTTCCTTTTCGAATCTTTTGGATGACGGAACCTACAAACACAAATCAATGACAACACGCCACACAATCAAAACAACTTCAAGGGAAATGCAATATTACTAATAGCTTAACAACAGGATTGTGAGTTATATAATACATGCACACACAAAGTTCGCATTGTGCATTTAATAGTCCACATTAAATTTTAAAACTTTCAACTCTTAAAATTCTCTTAAATCATCTTTTTTAATCTTAGTTTCCAATCAATTTAAAAACCATGTTCTACTATTGTCCTAACAAATGTATCATTGTACATATCATTTATAATTTTGTTTCAAATGATTCTTCATAATGAAGTTTTAACAAACCAATTATTCTCTCTTTGCCATGCGAATGGGCATTTGCTAGTGTTAGAATATCAGATTGATTATACACGTTACCCTCATTAAACTAGAATACCTTGTATTCTGAGGTACATTCTGTTGAATTGTTGATCTCCATTCTCCTTTCATTGGGCAAGCTCTCTGATGAAGTTAGAACCTGCACCATGTTGCAAGCTGAATTTTGTTATGACTTGCTTTTCCATGCTAACTAAATAGAATTTGTCCTTGAAAATAGAGCAGTTACAAAAGAAGTTTTAAGAAAGGAGCAAAAGTCACTGAAGGTGCTGCCATTCATTTGACTATGTTGATTAGTTGAACTAGTTTCGTTGATGTAACTTGTTTTAATGCTGCTAACCTTTGGAGCGTTAAGATACTGAAACAATTTGACTTTTGAATAGAATCTCAATCCAGCGGATGGATGATAATAGCTCTACAAGAGAAAAGTGAAATGTTACTTACGGATAAAAACAAAGCATTTGCAGACCATAAAATTGTTCAACTTTTTTTTTCACATAATATTAAACTATGCTAGACGGATCCTGTTATCATCTTCTTTATCATCATCAAGAGGTGGATGAATTACAATAATAGCTCTACAAGAAGAAATAGAAATATTAATTATGGATACTATTTTTGCTAAAAACAGAGCATTTCTAGACTGCAACTTAATTCGACCTATTTTTTCACAAAAATTATCCTAGATGAGTTCCTGCTATCATCTTCCTTTTTGTCACAAAGAGGTGCTACTCCTACCTATTCTGAATCAACTATATTGATCTCAAAGGAAGGTTCTAATACTAGTAATATTCAATAAGAAACCATTACAAGCACAGGAATGGATTAGACAAGAATTAATAATGTTACAGTTCTTTGAGCATAGTCAAAAATAAAAGTGACTAAAAATAACATGCATAAATTATCCAAAAGCTATTTAAATGAGGGAATAATCATTAACAGTAATGGAATCAAAGTAAAATAATAATTTGAAACCTAACTATCTATAGCACTTAAATCTAATACCTTTTTCTTCATTCCATGACACTTCCCGCCTGTTTGTAATCTGATCTCCACAACCCAGCCAGAAGGTAACCAACCAGGTGTACCTTTCTCTGTTACATTTTGGCTCTATACATGGATAAAGTTTGTAAGAATCTATCATCAAATAACAAAACTCAACTTAGCTTATATTTCATTGTGTTCTAAAATGTGGGTTACATACACAGTAAGTGCCAACATCCAAGTCAGTATTGACTTTGAATGTTGTTGGTAACATCTGAGTTCAAAAGACCAAAACTGCATTGATTGATATTCAATGTCATAATACAAACACAAAGCAAGGAAGTAAACACAAATATATTTAGGTGGATGATTAGCATATATACTCATTTTTCATTGTTGATGTACATGTAGGCATCTCTATTATTTTTTCATACTATTTTTAAGAATTATGATTATTATATATGACCGCATCCCATGGTTGAATATCTAGGCTTTCACATAAATAGTAAATTATCCTACATGTGTTCTTCCTTTTCATTACCACGAGGTGATGAACTCACCTATTTGAGGTTGGGAATGTGGATATTATTCCTCCATTGAAGTATAATATATAATAAGAAATCGTTGCTCAGACTACAACAATGGATGAGACAAGAATAACCAACGTTATATTTCTTCAAAAGTAGTCGAAAAGAAACTTGCCACATCTTCAATTGACATCTTACAAATGTTTGCTGAATTTTATTATCCACACTTGCATATTAATAAATGAAATACTGACAATTAGAATAACTTTGTTTCAAAAAACAAAAAAAAAAAAAAAGCCTTATAGTCAATCTTTTAGTTACCTACTACGCTTTAGTTTGCAATAGCAGTGAACAAAAGCAAAATGTTCAGTTAGCAAACAATAATATTAAGTTCACATGTCCATATTCTGTCCTATTCAGCCAGATAATCAATATATGCAGTTGAAATAGATCATGGTATCAACATATACGAAAAAATGTACCTTGAACATTGATTAGGCTAGGAAGACAAAGAATATAGAAGAATCTAACTCCATTCTTATTCTTTAAGAAAATCTTCCTTAAGTAAATATTAGATTGGGATACGTTTCTAACTTGTAGACAATTTTCAATTTCAATAAAAAAATGGGCTTTGAAATCCCAGTAGCCTTCCATTTTAGCTAAGCTTTGTTGTTCATGGCTAAACAGGTTAAGTCATGCAAAAACAATTGATTCTGTTTCCATGTTTATCTTGTTGCATTTCCATGAAACATCATGCATTCAACTAAAACAGCAAACTATAATTTGTCAAGTTGGTCATAATTTTTTTTCTTATTAATTTACCATATAGCTGATGATAGTTTAGTTTTTAGCATAGAAAATGATTATGAAAAAACCACTCTGACTCAATTGTTCAAGAATAGTAGAGAAATGGTTTGAAAGAAACAACTCACAAGAGGCTCTTGCTAAGTATTTATAATAAAATATCAATGCAAGAGAAAATTTGCCCTCCTTCACCTCTTTTAGTAAAGAGAATGAATTGGGTATTTATTTTCACAAATGTCACCCCCTCAAACGTAAACAAAGTTTTATTTTTGTGGAAATGAGATTCCAATGGGCACAAGCCTCACCGTTAATTACCTCAAAAAGACTAGAAACCTTCAAATTAAGAGTCAAAATAATGCTATAAATAAAAAAAATTACATTAAATTTGTTTAGAATATGTATTTCACTAATAATAAATAATAAAATCACAATAAATAATAAAATTTTTGAATGAATTTTCTGAGAGAAGACTACACCTATCCTATAAATAGTTGGCTTTTAAATATACATCTTTTGGTTCATTAATCATCTTTCAAGTTGTTGGAGTAGCATCAATTTAGTTAATGTGTTATTTTATCAGCCTTGAACTTTGCATTTCCTTAACTGGTGCATGTAATCATTTGCTAAACCAAATAAGTTTAATTATCAGCTGACTTAGTTTCAAGGTTTCCATTGCTCCCAAAATTTGTATCTACGTGTCTATGGCTTAAGGGCACATTCATGAATATTTCTGGTCAATAAATAACAATAAGAATCCTTCTTGGACAGAATTTCATCTCCCCAGTGGTTGAGTCGATGTACAACTATAGGAAAATTTAAAGTTGAAAAATAACAATATCACACTACAGAAATATTATTCAACAGCTACATAAGGTGCTGGGGAAAAAGAAAACAATAGCATCTCAGGAAGAACTCTGAAAACTGGCAATAAAATGAGGAAAGGAAAATGAATGCAGAAGAAGAAATCTTAATGTAGACATATGAGTACAGGATCAACAAAAAGATTTCTTCAGCATTTTGAATTTAATATTGATTGTTCATCCAAGAAGGAAACAGTTTGATTAAAGTATGGTACCTTGTATTCCGTAACATTAAGTCTTGAGTTTCTCGTCTTTTCATTCCATCCATTAGGCAAGCCTTTTGGGTGAGATTCAGTCAGGTCAACCTGCATCATTATGCAAGTTAATAGATGGTTGCAGTTTTTTTTTCCATGCATAACAAAACTTGTCATTGAAAATTCAAGTTGTAATGTAAACATATTAATTACTATAAGAGAAGTTTATAAAGGAGTAAATGCAGAGAAAAGTGTTGCCATTGATGAATATATGAGCTCACATGTAAGTCCCTTCCTTGAGTTTTTGTCTCTGATGAATTTCTTTTCATGGGTTTAACAACACACTGATAAATATCTCCAGTTAGTATATAACGATGAACATCCATCAAGGATCGAAACTCATATCCACTTTTTGGATCGATGTGCACCTGTAATAAAAGGTACAAAAATGAAACTCCCATCCAAAATGAGATTATCAAAATCAAACTATCTAGAAATTGGAATAAGATAAGAATAAACTTATTATGAAAGCATAAAATGACTAAACAAGACAGATAGCTATAGCTACACAATGGCGCATGAGAAAAAAAATTAATAACAACATCACCTATGTAAGGAGAAGAAATAGAAGAAAAACAAACAGTATGTGACACTATTTGGTTACATGAATGGATCTTATCTCCATGTAAGGAGAAGAAATAAGATGAAAAATGTGAGAGTAAAGAATTGGGAATGAAATCTTTGTTCAAATATAGTATGATATTTTCACATTTTACTATTAACTATTCATTCAGCATAAGAAATAAATATGACTAAACACATTAACCATGGGTACCAAGATATATACACTACCTTGTAGCTTGAACAACCTAGCTTTGAGTATCTGATTTCTGTAACCCATCCATCAGGCAAGCCTTTTGAATGTGATTGAATTAGATCCTGCACAATGATGGATGTTAAAATTACAGTGTCACTTACATAACAAGATTTGTTTTTAAAATTCCATCTGCAATATGAATAGAGATAGCTATTATAGTTCAGTTTGAAAGGAGAAAACAAACATTAAGGAAGGTGATGTCTTCAGTGCTTCTCTTATGGGTGGTTGATGCAGTAGTGCCCTTGATGTCAGTTGCAATTATATTCCCCGCCTCTCCAATCATAGGAATTTTCAACTTTGAAGCATCAAGATTAACTTCTGGAGAGAGGTTTAGTAAGGATGAAGCATTGAGAGATGTGTTGTGATTGATGCTTCTCTCTTGATTTGTTGGGAAGCTGGCATTATCAATGTAGCGTGAAGTGATAGCCCCCCTCTCTTCAATTGCAAGAATTTGTGGGTTTCGAGCATCAAGATGCTGAAGTAATTCTACTTCTGAATCAAATTCAGCTCCGGCGAATGGATTCAAATAACACTGCTTGAGGAAAAAAATCAATGAATGTCTTATTCTCATATGTAACTTGATATGACAATAGCAAATTCAAAATGTCATCATAACCCAGTCAAAGTGTTCAACTCAGCCAACAATGTGTCCATTGCCAGGATGGTTTTTAAAATTTTCCCTAATCATTTACTACTTAAATAAAATATCCGAATTTTAATTATAGAATATCAAAATCAACTCAAGTTAACTTGGATAAATTAAAATGACAGAAAATTAACAAAATCTTAATTTATTTTTTCAGAAGAATTAATAGAAAAGAGACATCTATCATTGAATTGTTCAACAACAGTGGACAAATGATTGAAGAAATAAGAGGCCACAACAAAAGTTAGCAAGTCTATTCCAGGCAACAAGGATCATGGCAGGTCAGGCAAACTCATATTTAAAAATATGAGAATTTTTTTCTAATACACGTAATTATGAAATAACTTGCAGAAATGATTTCCTATCTGTCTATCATGCTTAAATCTGATATCTATTTTCTGCCATCAATGACATTTCCAACTGATTTAATCGAGCGAGCTCTCTGCAATCAAACCAGAACACAAAAATATCAGTTTGCATTCTTTTCCCTCTTTTACAAACTAGTGCAACGGTAAAGTATGTTATGATCTATAAATGTATATCTATGGTAAAGATATTGCTTTGTGTTCTTCGGAAAGGAGACGTAATGTAAAGACTAACATAAAATATAGTTAACGTGCAAGAAAAAAGGAATACAGTAAACGTATAAAAATCAATATATCATTTCAGTTTTTCTACTTTGTTCATGATTAAATGTATTGCTACATTACTAGAAACAATAGAAAAATTTACAGCCGTAGATGCAACTGAAATTGAATGTTCGGTCCTACTCATTTTAATCAGCAAAAACTTGTCATTAAACCGTGGCACTTCACCTGTTTCTTGTAAAAAAAAATAATAAAGCAGCTGCAATTTCTACCTTTGTGTAACAGAAAAAGAGGCTCCAAACATAATGAGAGTGGAATCGGAACGAAATCAGCATTCCAAATTTTGAAAACCAAAATAATTCTAGGGCAAGGAAAAGGATCTAAGAAACCAAGAAAGAAAAAAATCCAGCGCCGGAATCTACTGAACCCAATAAATAAACCAAGAAAGAGAGCACTCAAACAAGAAAAAAAAGAAAGGAAATACAGAGAGACGAGACGAACTCGATCTGCCGATTGTTTCTCTCCTTCCCGCATCGTCCCTCCCTCAACCAGCGAAAGCTGCGGCCTCACCCCGTTCGTCATTCGCGGAATAAAACCCTTCTCCCGGCTGCCGCTCAGCAGAGCCGCCCTCTCCTCCCTCTCCGTTTCCGTCTCTGTCTCGCGGAGCCGTCGAGACATGGAGAGAGAGTTCGTAACTCCAGGGCTTATATACGGCCTTTAGGAAAAGAGGCCACCCATCGCATCTGCATCACGATTCGTGCTCAAAAGAGATTAGACGGCTACGAAGAATTAATTCCGTACGAATCGGTAGTAGTTAATTGGCGGATTGACTCCGCTTTTGTCACGTGCCGATGAAGGGGCACGTGGAATTCCCCCTCTCTCCTTTTTTTTTATTTCCTTTTTTTTTCTTTCTCAATATTTAACATGTAATCTCGGATGAAAATATTTTGTCAATTCCGAAAACGATATTTTATCTCTAATTAAATCTCAATTATTTTGAATGTAAAAGGAAACCAATGGCCGGTCAATTGGGAATTTTTATGGTATGAACTTTTATTATAAAGAAAATATCTACTTTTATATTTGGATGCAAATAAAGAGAAGGAAAAAAAAAACAGAATTTATGGGGAAAATAATAATTCTATTTATTTCCTTAATTTATGTAGAGAGAACTTCTATCACTCTTCATGTAAATCATTGTGCCTGCATCGCAATCATCCTGATTTTATCATGTAAAAACAAATTGTGCATTTTAGAACCACACATGATCTCTCTTTATGCTTTTGGAAGCATTGTTTGGCAGAAGAATCATTCATAGATGAAAACAGCAAGTGGATATTTTTCTTCCTGAAAGCATTCATTTCTTGATTCAGCTTCTGTAATGCAATTTCCTTCAACTACACCAGAGTTTCCTAGACTGTAATGTAACAACTACATTTGAAAAGAAAGAAAAAAAATGAACTGGACTGGACTAAAATTCCCCTAAGTGACACAATTAACAGTTGACAATTTGTCTGGCAAAGATTATTTCATGATCAGCATTGAGCAGTCCTCCCCTCCTCCATAAGTCAAACGAACGGCATGAATGGAGTGCATGCAGAAACAATAATTAACCCTGCTCTCAGAATGAGTTGCTTATTTTGAGCTGGAGATTATTGAATCATCAAATTAACAATTCAGTGCCAGCATCTCCAAATGGATGGTTGGTCCTGGTGTTAGTGAGGTGTTGTTACAGCAGTTAATGAGATTCAAATGGATTCAGTCTGATTGGTCGCAGTCGCCGCCTTTCCTTGTGGCTTGCTCTTTTCTGGTGGCTTACTTTGATCTTTGCTGTTTCTCTTTGTCTTGCTTGCTGCAATGTGCAATCTGGCATAGAGAGGCCTTGGTGCCCTTGTTTTTCTGTCAAAACCTCTCACACAAACAAATCCTGCAAAAAATTTGCATTCATTAGAAGGTAAAAGTAATCTGTAGCTTTTGGACATTTCCAGAATTTAACATGCAGTATTGATACAATCGAGGGAAACAATAACGCTTCGTCCATCGACCATTTCTTAGTTAAGGATTGAAATATAAGAAAAAGAATCATCGTTACTACTATGGCTAACCATGCTGCCTTTCTTCTGGCACGAGTTCAAGGTAAGTTGTGGTAGAGGAATGAATTCATTCTGACAGGATGTGAACTATGATGAATGTGTGAAGATTAGGTTGAGACAACATAGAACAATTTGTTTCGCAATTAGTCTGGAACAGGGTTACAGATCATCAAATTCAGTTAGCATAATAATGGAAATCTCGGACCAATGCAGCAAATCTCAGAGATTGGATGTGCAAGTGCTACAATATGACGATAAAGACTCAAAAATGTTGTAAATCACAGTTCAAATTACAACTTACCACCTATTCCATAGAAATCCTTGTATCAGTAATATCTACTTGGAAAGAACTCATATAGATGAAGTATCAAAATGGTTATATTTTGATGACTTAGGGGTGTCAATTTGGGTGGATCGGGTGGGTTCGGGTCGGGTTGAAACAAGGGTATTGCAAAAAGTTCCCAATCCGAACCTGAAACCCCAACCAAACCCAAAAACTATAAATCCAAACCCGAATCAACCCGAATAACAATCGATAAATTAGGCATGATTTGATTAGATTAAATATGTAATGATTTTATTTGATTGAAATAAATTTAGGAAGGTAATTATTGGTAAAAATTAGGATTAGAATATTTCTCTATTTTAGAATATTACCTTGCGCTCTTTCTTCTATTTAACTATGTATTGAAATCTAAATTATATATGGATAAAAAGAAGATTTTTGTCTTCCTCCTTCATTCTCTTTTGGAGCATTATTTACAATTTTCATGAAACCACCATTAGAAATATTAATGGTACATTATGCAACACTATGCAATAATATTATTTTATTAAATTCTATAAAAAAAAAAGAAGCCTACCATGAACTTCTTGAACCATCACTACAGCATCATAGAGTAAGTACAAAATACACAAAATAGCTATACTAGCAACAAAAATCAAGTTAAATCAAGAACACACATGACAAGGATGCTACAACATGCCAGTCCATGTAGTTCCAACATTGCAAGTCCATGCTACAAGAGCAAGCAGTAACAAGATTGGGAGAGTAGCAACGAGACTAATTATAAAGGCATAGAACTGCTTGACTCTATTATCTTATACCAATTTAATATGGATCCACAATTGTCTGTAAAAATATGGTTGCAAACCATCTGAATGCATCTAGACATTAATTACTAGTTTTCACCAGAATAAATCATTTGTTTTCTCTTAGCTAGTTCTTTCAGGACATGTATCGTCCAAGGGGCAGAAATTGTAAGGGAGGAAATGAGAATAGGGAAATAAATTTATGGGAAAAGATAAGAAAGTTTAAACCTATTCATGTTTCCTTATAAGGTAAGAAGGCATGGGAGAAATATTTCTCTGTTTTTCTGTCGGGAAATAAAGAGGAAGGAAAATTAAATTTGTAGAGTTTATCTTGTGAAAAAAAATTCCATTAAACAAAAACAAAGTCATTTTCCAATTGTTAGGTTGAAATTGGTGGCGTTGCAAAGTAATTTGACCTTTCCCTCAAATTTGGACAGAAGCCAAATTGGTCAAAACTGGGAAAAAGTTTTACCCAACTGTTTATTTCCCTCTTTCCATTTCTGTCTAGAAAAAGGAAGGAAAAGTAGGTAGGGAACTCTTTCCGTAGGTTCCTTCCAATGCATTTCCGATCAAGGAAACACAAATTAAAAGACACCCTTGAAAAACAGAACTAAGATAATCAGTCCATAGACCACATCTAACCAGATTATAGGCCACAGCAGTCAGCACTAACCTTGAATGGAATATAACTAAGTCCTTGAATCCGGTCATTTTGTTCCTTGAAGCTTATCACTTTGCCAAAACTGTCAACAGTTATCCGGAATGAGCTTTCTGATAGCAAATATGGCAATTTACGTTCATCTGGAAATTCTTTAATGGCCTTTTCCAGTTCCTCATAGCTACTTCCTTGTCCCCATAGTTCATAGAGTCCCTTGACCAGAATACCTGTAAGTTTTCAATATGCAATGTTTGTGACAATAGGAATGCTGGTTGTACTTTGATCAATATTTTTAGAGAGAATTTTCATATACTTGAAATGAAGAAAAAAAAATTCTTAGCAAATGCTCCAACTAGTAAAGTATTACAGATCTAGCAATAACATTGGAATAGAAGATTCGATTGAAACTAACAAACCTTACTTAAGCAGGACTCAAACAGACATGTTAAGTCCTTTAACATCATAATTGCATTAGTCCAAAGTGTTCCAAGCTCATAGAAGTCATTGTTTCACTCTTTCAGAAAGGAAGTATATAATAAGGGTACGCTCCTCAGATTTTAGCCACTATTAACATGCATTTGCGTGGAACTTAACCACCTTGTTGCATTAGCAATTTACCCCATTAATTCAATTTCAAACTGCAAGATTTTTTTTCCCCACAACACACTTTGGAAGAACATGAAAAATATTCAATTCTATGCTACAATATGAAATCTCACCGTTAACTAGTTCAACAAAGAGAAAAAGAACTTTTCCAATTCTAACTTCTAAAATCATTGCTCGTTATCAAATAACAGAATACCACATCTCCAACAGATCAAGCTATCCTTATACAAATTTCATCTCTATTGTGAAACAAACTGCCTTCTCGGGGATCCAATCATCACTGAACAACATTTTGAACAAATGCACTCGCTTGTGAAGCCCTACCTAGAGCCATTGGTGGAACACTTAATCTGATCACAGGTAAAAAACCATGATAGAGCCCCAAGGTCCCAGAGCATCACAGCTTCTAGCGGTTTCCATGCCGAGGGGGAAAAACAGCGGAAATAAGATAAAGGCAGGAGCTTTACTTCGGTTAGCGACGTTTCTAGCAATCTCCTCGGAGGGAAAGGAGACGAAGTGGAAGGGAGAGTCCATGTGGTGGTTATCCGGAAGCTTCCATTCCAACGAGCGCGTCGACGAGGACTCCTCCCCGCCGCCCCCTCCGAAGGCTCCAAAGAGTTCGGCCAGAGACTCGACCTCCGGCCTCCGGTAGTCCAGAAGCCTGTGGTAGAAGACGCAGAGAAACCACATCCTCCTTTTGCACTCGTCGTCCGTTGCTGCTGTTACTTCGCCTGCGAGGCGATGGCGTGGACGAAACCCTCGAAACTAAACACTTTCCGGCGGCGAAGCCAAATGAGTGGGATTTAAAAGGGTTAAGCTGCTCCGCGCGACATTGTAACAACCATGGTCCGACATGACCAAACAAATCGAACACTTCCTAAAAATCATTTTAAATTAATTAAAATTATTTTAAATTAATTATAAAAATTAATAAATAATTATTAGAATACTTCAATAACATATTAATTGTTACACAGTTTAAAATGATTCTCACCTAATACTGAAAATAAAATATGGCATATCTTTGACTATATTTGAAATTCTCATAATACTAAACACCTTTTGTCATTTGCTTATCCTAACGTTTTTATCAATCCGTCGTACAGAAGATACTAAATACTGTTTGATAATACATAAGATGTCGTTTTATAATATATCATAAATTATTTTAAAAAATAAAAATATGGTAAATTGTCCAAAAATCCCCCACCACAACTAAAACTTTGCCTTCGGTCTAGGTCAGGAAAAATTATTCTCACTTCCTGACCAAATATATTTGTTTGCTTGAACTTCCTAATGAACATCAATTTACCTCATTGCTTTCGGTTTTAATTATAATCTACTAATACCCATTCTTTCCCTCACAATTTCTAAAATTGACTTTTACCCTAAACTATCGACAACCATGCCCTTGAAGACCAAAATCGAAGAGGAGACTGGACCTTTGAATTTGGATATATTGTATTAAAACAAGTAGTGATGTTTAGTGGGGTGCCACAACATCCCAATTAGTGAGCCCAAATGTATCAGGTAGTTTATAAATTATACTATAATTGTGTATATATATATATATAAATTTGGATATTTCGTACTTGTTAAAATAGATTATGTATCTTGATCAAATATGTAAAATAATAAGTCAAGTAATAATGTCATTAACCTTAATCCAAGTTATATGATAATAAAACAAGGTCATATGGTAAAAAAAATCTCACCAACATGAACCTTTTCTAGGATTTAGTTATGGGTGTATAACGCTCATGTGATGCTAAACATATATGATATATATTTTTTTCTTGTACTTGTGAAGTATTGACACTAATATTGGTTCATCCATATTTATGTTAATATTCCATTGTGTATTTTCGATGGAAATAACCATCGCTAGATATGATACTAACCACACTACATGCGAAGTAGTGGATGCCACGTCATCCCAATTAGTACCTAACTTACGTCTAAATATACCTAAATTGGAATCAATTATGCTT
>JBBPFP010000084.1:562958-576962 GCA_037974795.1 Kaempferia galanga
TCCTCATCGAATCACTCTTCTCTAGCGACTTACCTTACTTACCAGTTGTCGACTTCCTTGACCAGGCCCTTTGACCCATGAGAACTTCCTGCCAGATCTCAACCAATCTGGTCCTTTGGACCCATCAAGTTTAAATCCTACACACTTGATAAAAGCATTAGATCACACAACAACTAACTTAAACCATTTGTCATTCATCAAAACCTAAGCTCGATCATTGGTGCTAACTGCACCAACGGAAGGCACCCCTAATCAGTTTGGATCAAAAGTGTGTAAGCTAAAAAAATCTTTATGGACTGAAGCAATCACTCACAACATGGTTTGAGAGGTTCACAAATTTTGTAAAAAGTCAAGGCTACACCCAAGGACAATTTGATCATACTTTATTCACAAAGACATCTAAGAAAGATAAGATCTGTGTTGATCATGTTTGTCGATAACATAATCTTGTCCGGAGATGATATAGAAGAAATGAGCAGATTGAAAGCAAACCTAGCTAAGGAATTCGAGATTAAAAACTTGGGTCAGCTAAGGTGCTTTCTTGGAATGAAGATAGCAAGATCAAGGAAAGGTATTATGGTGTCTCAGAGAAAGTATATTCTCGACCTCTTGAAGGAAACTAGGATGAGTGGGTGCAGAATAGCAGATACTCTAATTGAAATGAAACTTTAGACTCAGGAAGATATCAAAGATTTGTTGGGAGACTAATTTACTTTCTCATACTCGCCCAGACATTGCTTTCGCAATGAGTCAATTCATGCATTCTCCATACGAAGAGCATATAGATGCAGTGTAACGAATCCTAAGGTATTTAAAAGGAACACCAGAAAAGGGACTTTTCTTCCAAAAGGATGAACTAAAGAGACCCCAATAAACCTTCCTATGAAGCTACTGTGATAACAAAGTAGCAATCAGCATTATTCATAATCCGGTTCACCATAATATAATGAAACACATTAAAATTGATAAACACTTTATAAAAGAGAAGCTAGAAGACGAAACAATTTGCACTCCATTTGTTCCAAGCACGCTACAAGTTGCAGATGTTTTGACCAAAGGTCTTTCAAGACAAATCTTTGAAACACAAGTTAGCAAGTTGTGCATGATGACCATCTTTGCACCAACTTGAGGGGGGCTGTCAATAAATTAGGCATGATTTGATTAGATTAAATATGTCATTATTTTATTTGATTGAAATAAATTTAGGAAGGTAATTATTAGGATTAGAATATTTACTTATTTTGTGAGATTTGGACTTGTACGCTTTCTTCTATTAACGATGTATTGAGATCTAAATCATTAAAAAGTAGATTTTAGTCTTTCTCCTTCATTTTCTATCGGTGCATTATTTATAATAACCCACCAACCCGATATTATTCTTTTACAAAACACATAATAATAATAATAATAATAACAATTTAATTTAAAAATATTAGTAAAATAAATAACTTTAAAAATGAAAATAAAAAGACAAAACACCTACCTTTCTGTCTAAATTGCCTCCAAACAACTCAATCGGGTTAACTCGAACCCAACCCGACAAAATTTTGGGGTCAAATTTCGAGTCCAACCCGATTTGCCCGAACTCTAAAACTCCCAACCCTAATCCGATATTTTTTGAGTTGATTCGGATCGGATTCATTTTTGGCACTCCTACGATGAATCTAGTCGCCACCCAATTTTCAAGCATAAAAATACTCTAGGATGACGCTAAGTCTATATTTGGTTTACAAAATTTTGTTTAAAAAAAAAATCAAAGAAAAATTTTACAATAAAACTAATTATTTTTCCTTGTTTGATTGTACAACAATAACCAAACCTTATCTCACTAGGTGGGATCAAATATATGAATCCTTCTCGGCCATTGGACTCTATCCCCTATTATATTATCATGTATATTTAAATAAATTTTATCTTATTTTATCGTTGCTAACTAAGTTTTCTTTGGTCTTCCTCTTTCTCATTTGATATGCATATTTATCATAGTATCAAGTCACCTAACTAGAGTATTTATTGGTTGTCTACGTATATGTTCATACAATTTTAAATGTGTCTCCCAAAGTTCTCAGTAGGTATAACTCTGAATTTCTCTCTAATATTTTCTATCCATTCTTATATGTTCGCACATCCATCTTAAGATTCTCATCTTTGCGACTCGCATCTTCTACTCATGTACTCGAGTCATAGCCTAATATTCAATTCCAGATAATATAGCAGGTCTAACCGTCATTTTTTAGAACTTCCTTGTTTGACTGTAGGACAATAAAAATATTTTCGTTTCTTTTCTTTCCCTATCAATCTTATCGAGTTGAACCTACCTCAATCCACACCTAATTAGCTGGATCAAGCTGTGCCTGTTCGATTCGCAGTTACTCTGCCATATCAAACTTTGCCTTGATTGCCACCTCCACTGCATTGAGAAACAGGGCAACTTGAACCCTGTTGCTTTGCCTCGAAGGGAGTCGCAATAGGGCACCAAGAACTACATCTCAAGGGTGCCTCACCGGACGAGCAAAGGGGTAGCTCGGTATGCACCTAACCCCCTTTAAGGAAGCTCGCAAAAGGGTATCTAGAGCTCCACCTTATCAAGCTCAGCCTGAAGAGGGCATTAGGAACTAACAAAGGGCCCGAAGCAAAGAGGGTAGTCGAAGGCATTAGAGGGTGCAGAGAGTTGTATGAGGCATAGGTAGTGGCTGAGTGAAGGACTACTGAAAGGGGGCTATCAGAAGGGTCAGAGGAGGCAATGCTGACGGCTTGAGTGGGAGAAGATGACTTTGCTAAAAATATTGATTCCTCCCCAAATTTATGAACCGTGATTTTACATTGCACCAAAAACTGAAAAATCCAAAAAACAATTTCCAGAAAAATATTTTCCACAACACAAACAGACTCTAACTCCTAATTCCTAGCTCTTCTTTTAGTTCATTAAAATCTATTCACTAATATCTAGAAGTTGTGCATAGTAATTATTATCATGGTAAAAGTATCATTAAGTTTATCCAAGTTACATTTCTGTTATCTGTGCTTGCTTGTCCTGTTGTCTTCAATATGCTGTGCAGAAACTTAGCATTCACTTCAAAACTCAAATTATTATCAAAGCAATGAACACAGCAATTAACGATTATCACTGCATACCTCTCCAAAAGCAAAGTTGTATCTCCTCAGTGGTCAGACCTGAAAAGCAAGGGCGAATACGAGAAAATGTCAAAATGCATGCTTCTAGTTAGTTTCAAGACCACGAAATAGATTCTACATTTATACCCTTAAATATTGATGGTACTGATGTTCCAAAGTATACTGTCCTTCTAGGCAGATTCCATATCCAGTCCCTGGGTACATCAATTGGGTTCCGGCTTGTTTCATGATCTGCAAAGACCTGCATTGATGGAAACAGCGATGGTAAAAAAAACAAAGGCAGGCCACCTGTTTCTAGGGGCAATACTATTTTCATATAATAGTTTTATTCATAAAGGACATCTACCAATAGCCAATACCATAATCAGATAAGTTAAATCACCTCATTGACTTGAAAATAGGTTCCATTGAGTGGAAAAGATCCTCTCATAGCTGTTCGGCATGGAATCTGTTTGTGGAAAAATTTAAGAGAAACAATCTGATATCAGTATTGAAAATGTATACATTCTCCTTTATTTCCTTGATTTCTTTTTCTTTAATTCTGTGTACACTCACGAGAAAGGAAAAGAAATGGTATAAATATAAATTGAGAAAGTAGTAATCAGAAGAAATTAAGGGAAGAAAAGTATATGAGGGAAGTTTGAAGTTAACTTCCTTTGTTTTATTTCTGACCAAACCAACGGGGAAATGGAAGGAAATGCTAAGTTGTATTCCAAACTTCCTAAACCACTCAATTTCCTTAACTCCAACTTCCCTCCGAATATTTGTTTTTATTCCTAACTCCGCCTAATGGGATAAGGCTTGGTTGTTGTATTCCTTCAATCAAAACTCTTTTCTCTCTCCAAGAAGGCACACAATATTAGTGTTTGTCAATAATTTCTTTGAAATAATTCAAAATTGAAAAATAGTTTTAAAAAAAGCCTACCAAAATTGTTCCTCTGACAATCTGTGCTTGTGATTCTTGCCTACTACTGCAGGTAAAGCATGTCGCCATGTTGCAGAATACACCTGTTTCTTGTGTGTTACAAGATGCTTGTGGTGGTTCTGTAGATTGTGAAGTTTCACCTAACCAGATTCCAACAATTTCAAAAGGATCAAGCTAATTTCAGATTAAAGCTTACAATCAGTAGAGTAGAATGAATTCTTGCCTGGAGTCCATATAGCCAGTAGATATGAAGAAGGATCGTCTGTCTCTCTTGCATCCAACTATAACACATTACAAACATAACATTAATAGCCGAAGATCACCATAAAAGATTGTTATAAATATTGTTTGCAAGGGAACTAACCCCTTCTAAGAGAGGATGTGAATCTGGAAGTTCGTATCTGTATTGAAGACAACTAGATAAGTTTGCTTCACTTGAAATAAACATATAATTTCATAGAAACAAGTTTTACTATGGAAATCAAGACTATCTTTTGATAACTCTGGACAAATTCAGCCTTGAAGTTCTTACACATGATGCTCTGTTCGTAGGCGGCTCACATTCTTGAGCTTGGGCATGGGAATCGAAGCAACCTCTGGACTGATAGAGACCAAAGCCTTTGACATGTCAACATCTTGAATCTCCATGTTGTTTGCTTGCATGTAATTTTGTAAGTTGTGTGTGAATTCTTCAATATTTAATTTAATTGCCGGAATTTCATCTGGATCCTCATAAAATGCATCCTCAATTGCACGTTCTTCTATTTGAACACATTCAGCTCCTGGTGTTGCAGGTTCCTCAATGATAGGTATGCAGTTTTCTGGAACAGTTATGGCATGTAAGTCATCAATTCCCTCAATCTGATATACTGGTCTTGGACTGAAAATTTGTTCATTGTTGGTTTCAGAGGCAATGGGCACAGATATGTGCACTATGCTTTTTTCTTCTGGTCCAGGGAGTGCCAATCTAGCACTGCAATAAGGATCATACATTAATCGTGTAGAAGTTATGAAATTGTAGTGATCTTATGTAAAAGGAGTATACATATATTAATGTATATATAGAACGTTGATAATGTTATTTTAATAATATATCTTATGTTTTGTTTTTCTAATAATTAATTTTGATTAACAGATTATGTTTTATTTATCCTACTGAACTTCAAATTTTAGCCAACAATGATTCTTCTAACTGCGTGCATTAGTTCTTAATGAACTCTATTTTCCAATATTTACATGTATTGATGCTTGCATATAATGCACCACTATATCGTGTCCTCTTAGGCCGCCCTTACTCTTAATTACTAGTATTTTTTTACTTGAACCCTACAATTTATTATACAACTACTTTGACCATGACTCAGAGAAAACTTATTCAGATGTAGTGATGACCATAGTTGCATTAATATTGTTTCCAAAATTTAATGATTGTCACAGCAAGTCAATTGCAAAGGAGAGCAAGTTTGCATTGAGATGGTTATTCCCCACTGTTAGCTTTGGTTTATGCAATAAATGTTATGCTGACTTATGTTTAGATTTTGTTAAGGTATTTTAGGTGTTATTTCATTTCACTCCCAAATGGTTAGTAAACTAGAATAGCCTATTAAAATACATCATAGGGGTGACATAGTAATATGCTTGTTTCTTTGTTGTGTGTATCTGCTATTTAGTTAAAAATGTAAATCTCTTATAGGTGGTTGTGCACCACTATCTTAAGCGGTAGATGTTATTCCGGTAGCAAACCTGGCAAATGCACTAGCAAAATGTTTGCATTCTCCTCTCATTGGGCATGCATTGCAGTTCGGCTTGGTTTTCGTGCAAAAAACCTGCTCAAAACTTGTTCTTTTAATACACATCTGAAATAATAAATCTGAATAACGATGAATATGTAGTTCCTCCAAACTAATTCACCAGTATTACCTTTCCAAAAGTAATCATTTGGTAATGTAACTCGTATCTGCAAATTCATGTACACAGATTTTATTAAGAAACTTTAATAATGAATTTCGGACTTCTACTGATGCAAATATGGAAAATGGGCCATGTAAAATTCCAGAATATAATTTGTTTGATAGTTTCTGGTGAAAATTACTTTGTTTGGAATAAGGTTTATGAACTTACAGAGTCCGCTGGTCAAGTTTACAGAGTCGCGGCCAAATGTACTTTTGAACTGTCTCTAGTATGGGATAGCTTTCAAAAAAAAAGGGGGGGTAAGAACTCTCTTGGTATGTCAAACAACTGCCATCAAAAATAAACATAAGCATACAGCTCTAGCAGATGCAACTGGAGGGACTCAGGCAAAGGTTGTAGTGGTACCCATCCCAATCTGACAGCTATGCGACCAACATTGGTATCAACCTATAAAAATGGAGTTTAAGAAGACATTTATCTACTAAACACTAACCAGCACATGAAAATAGAAAACTTACAGGAAAAGCTAGATGATGAAGTGTCAAAAGTCGCACACACTCAACACTCTTTAGTCCTAGTCCTCGTATGCTTAAGAGGTAGTTCCTGATAGTAGCAAAATGTTACAGTAACAACTCTTGGTGCATAAAATAATGCACTATCCTAACAAGATCCACAACGTTGTACAGTAATAGGCATCTGCTATTGACCAATTATTCTTAATTCATTTATATAAAGTTATTTTGCAGAACAATACAGCCAATTTTAGCTTCCAGACCATGGATTTTAGCAAATTGCTTGCTTAGCCTAATACTTGACTTCATCCTGACACTTAGAACTCTTCTCACTCATTAACCATTGTCAAAATTTAGGGACTTCTTTAAAATAGCACGACTCATGGATTGGGCTTAAGATGATCAGATAAATCATTGTAGACTCTCTAATTTCTCTCATCATTCACTAGTATTCATCTGTACATTGAAAATTATCGACATTAAAGCTAAAACATTATGAAATAAATGAATCCGTGTTGTCTAGAAACATGTTTCATATGGTAATGTGGCAGTATGGTGGAACAAGCACCACCATAGGTGTTTCTACTATTCTTACTTGGCTTTGTCAGGTTCAATTTGCCTTAACCACTCAAGATCAATGCTTCCGTGATCTCTGACCAGTCTATTTAGAAATTCCTACATACAAGACAAAGCAATATTAATAGGCATGTGTTATCAGGTGGTAAATAAGAAATATCTCATAAGTTATTTTGTCTGACATGCCTTTATCCTTTCAGCCAGTATGTTGTTCATTCCCCTCTCTCTAATGGTCTCTGATATTTTATTCACATCAGCAGACCTTACTGCTTCCCAGTCAACTGAATCCATTTTATCCAGGTCTCTCTCCTCTTTAGTTCCAACATGGTATACCTCTTTCCGCAAACTTTCCCAGTAATAGGCCTTCTTTCTTTCATTATCAATCTTCCTTTCAGCGTTATTTTTTGCTGTTTCATCTGATGCCTTATTTGAAATGAGAACATCACCATCCTTCAAGTCTAATTGGAGACTCTTAGACATTTCCAATGGATCCTTGTTATCATGCAAAACTTGGGATTTTTGCAGGGTTTCATAATGTTTCTTTTGAAGCTCAAATTCAATAACTTGTTTGGTACTCTGATTTTCACATATTATTATTTCCTCTGGCTGGAGTTTGATTGAACAATTTTCTAATACAAGTGAGCATCCCTGGGAAATGGATTCACCTAGCAAACCTTCATTTACTTCTTTTTGGATGCTGGTAGGGTAGTAATATTGCTTTCTAAGGCAAGATTCTGCTTCTGCACCAGAGAGAGGTTGTAGAGAATCTTTGCATGCATCTGAAAATAAACCAGAGAGAGGTTGTGAACTTAATTTCTCAATTGTGTTTGCCTTTTTCATTTCTGACAGAGCTGAATCAGCCTGAGACATGCTTCTCTTAGTTTGTGCATTGAAATGCTCCATGACTGTCAATCCTGAACTTGAACAGTCATCGAATAGTTGTGGCAATGGAGGTGCAGCAGAACTTCTCTTGGCACGCTTTGTATCTTGAGCATTAATACTTGGTGTTAAGTTGGATGGACTATTATTTCTGAGATTGCCTGATACATCCAAGACATAGTTCAAAAGCCCAGTAAATGAAGTTGATTTGTCAAAATCACAACACAAACTTTGCATTGTTAAATCTTCTTCTCTATTGTTTGACAAGGAATTTATCCCAATGCAATCAATTATCTGAACTGCATTTTCGGAAGAGTCTTGGGATGAAACAACAGAGTCTTGGTATGAACCAACATCATCGATTGCCCACCTGCCTTCAGCCTCTGCTACACATTCACATCCTATCTGAGTGTCCGGGGTGCCTGACTCTCTATCTGGTGATTCATCGCTGACACCCATTACATTTTCCTTTGAGCCTGTATAGTTAACTTTTGCACAGTCATATACCATGTAAGTAGTACTATCAATAATAAATAATTCATTATTATTTGTAGTTTCATTCCCACCAGCTACCAAAGATCCTGTGCCTTGCAATTGTCTATCCCCTGTCTGTCCGTGCATCTTGCTTATGCCATCAAGGCATATTATGCTGGTATCTTCGTTCTTGGCACATATATCACTGTATTCTGAATTTGTGCATCGTGACTTTAGAGGGAATTTTGCAGCAAGTGCCATGAAGGCAGAGCTGTGAAGATTAATATGATCATCAAAGTGCAAGAAGTTGAGCTCTAGAGAAAACAGGTTTCATTCCTACTTTCATTTGTGTATTAGATTTACCATCACCCGTCAGACTTCCAAGATTCCTCTTGGTTTGGCTACCAAGACAAATTTGTTAGATTAACAAACAAATTGGACTTGGGGGCAAATTAAACAGGTAAATAGAAAGTTATTTTGTAATTAAGATTTGGCTTGTGGCTAAAGTGTGGCTGCCACATGGTGATCACAGTCAGTGGTGCTAATAGCATACGGGCTGGGTTACAAACCAAAAAGGATCTAGAAAGCAATATACGGTGTCAATGGTGTGTGTGTGTTTGGGGTGGAGTGGGGTGGGGAGGGGGGCATTTGATTTTGCAATACGTACTGGTCACAAATTCCCAGAATGAAATTATTCTATTTTGTTTTACCTTGAAAGATGATCTGAAACATTTTGAGTCAGAAAAACACCCACAACCGAGTCCACAACTGAACCTTTCCACTTAGTGAAACGTCTGTCCCCTGTAAAAGAAACATTAGAAGTAAAAAATAAACAAACATAGGAAATAAAGTATTGAACCAGTCATGGTTGGATTATGGTACAAACATGATAAATAAAGAGAACATTTGACATTATTGACTGTTTGATATGGCACAAATATGATAGATAAAGAGAACAATTTATTGACTATATGATCTGCTCTGCACAATGTATCCTTTTCCTTTTTCACATATTTATGATGTAGATCTTCGCCGTCATACCCAAGAAAATGAGAAGAGAAGGCACAGATTTTCACCAAAGAATTCAATTAATGTTGAAAAAAAACTTGCATTGTTGTCACAAAAATACAATAGCACATCCTAGGCATCATATGAGAAACCTCGACTGATGATTAGGGGCTAAAATAATGAATATTAGTCCATGTAAAAATAATCATATTACAGTTTTGTTTTATTCAAATTGCTAATTTTGTTGTTAGAAATTAAATAAACTTTAAACCATATATCATGTGGAACACTCAAAATCCAAAGAATTGCAATGTTTAATAAATTTTAACAATTTGTCTATCATTGTGATCCACAATTTAATATTCATTATATTATCTTTGTAATTCTCCAATACACCTATGTCAATATGCCAAACAACCGATATACCAGGACAAGATGTATGCCATTGAAAATAAATTTGATCACTGAACTGATATATATGTATATATATATATTAATAACCCAACAGTAGTGAATAGTTAATGTGAGAAAGTTACCTTGGACAAGATGCATTCGAGCAATGAATGAATCTACACGCCCACGAAAAACTTGCCTTTCTACTTCCCACCATTTTTCTTTTTCAGCATTTGCACCCTGATCACTGTCACCCCCTTCCTTTCCCATTAGAAGATTCCATACCCTGTTCGTCTCATGATCTAGATCAACCTTGGGTCGAGGGCGTCGTTTCTTGCTGAGATCAAATGGGCCCTCATATGGAATAATTACACCATCTCCAACATAAGGAACAATAGCATTTTGTATATTAGTAGGAACAATAGCATTTTGTATATTAGTTGGATCAAACTCAAAAACTCTAAGATCTCTCAACCTACAAGTGACATCATCCAACAAATCGGCATATGGTAATATCACATCTGAACTTAAACTATCGATACTCACAAGATCGGAACCCTGCTTACTGAAGTCCCTTGTAGAAAATATGGGTAGCTCCATAGTCTTTTGATCTGGACAACACCCAAAAGGTGTCAACACGCCAGAAGTCACCCTTTGGCCTTGCAAATCCACATTATTTGTGTCTGTTATGTGAATTGCATTCTGAGCATCTTTTGTCCTCCTGCTTCGTTTTCTTTTCATTTCGATTGGATTTTTCGTGTATGTTCTAAGGTCAGGATTGTCACTAAGTCTCTCCTTAGTGCCACGTATTTGTGGAGGAGTTGACAAGTTGTTATGCACCAAAGCATTCAATCTTCCATGCCCTTTTCCAGGTTTCATTATATCGTTATGCTCCACCAAAGAAGATGCATAGGTTACATAATCTGGATTGAAATTCAGTTCTGATCTTGTTACCATGTTGCCTTCAGAGTTTAGCTGGTTTTTAAGGTGAAATAAGTTTCTCGTATAAGCCACAGATAAATTCATAGATGCATTCAAAGTCATACATGACAAGGAAGAAGCAGCAGATGATGTGAATTTGTTCCCATTCTCTGCTCTCTGGTTATTAAAATTATGAGATAGATCTGAAGCATCGTGACTTAGACCCTTAAATTCAACAAGTTTCTCACCGCCATTGGAGCCATGAGCATGTTCCTCAACCATATGGTCAGTTCTTTTCTTCTTCTGGTGCAAATTTGATGCTAGCTGTGAATCCAAGTTTGGAGTGATGTTAAGGAACTTTTTCCTAGCTAGCTTTTTCAAATTTTCCCTACTAGTAGGCCTCGGAGGTGTAGGCGGATTTTCTGTAAGTTTTATACATTTATTGTGAATTTGGTCAATTCTCATTGTTTCAACTCCACCAGGTTGAGGATTTGTCATTAGAGTCAAACTCATGTGATCATTTGGCAGATGATCTATACAGCTGTTGAGGCTAAATGAATTTACCAATGCTAAGTTGTTCATCACCTCCAGTGAGCCAGAATGATGCATACTTACAGCTGTATTTCTGTTATAACTGTTGCCAGAAGGGCGTGCATCTTGAACTAGAGGTTCTAGATTGCATGCAGACGTCACTGTTGATAATTTATCTGCATTTCTAGCTTCTGGAGGCCCTGATTCAAACACCAACCTTCTTCTAACTGATTCAGTCCCACATATATACTCTGGATCAGCAGTTCCACCTGGATTACTGATTGAATTAAGTGAAGAGTTCTCATCTCTCGCCACATGATTCCTCTTATGACATGAGTTGTTCCCTATATTATTTGAAGACCCTAAATCAGCATTAGAGTGTGGTGCAGGAGTCTCACCTTGTTTACTGCACAGGATCTCTGAAGAGGCTTGGACATTCTTCCTTCTTATGTACTTCCGCTTCTGAGAGGGAGTTTTGGGCATGGGAGTGGCTGGTTTTGGTGTTCTGGCCGGTTTGCCTTCTTTAATGACCTTTGGTCTGTGTTTTTTTCTCTTAGGCTTCTGTTGTGGCATCTTGTTCAAGTCAAACTCACTGTTGTGCAGCTTTCCTTCAGTCACTTGGTTCAGTCTTTGATCATGGCCTTCTTCAGATCTAACAACAGCCTCAAGTTCTGTCGATTGTTGAAGAGAGAGTAGTAACTCAGGTAGCATTTCCATTCCTGAATTTATTATAACTGGTATTGAAGTAGGTGGTGGTGCAAACTCTGAAATGTCAAACTCCACTTGCTCTGCAGCCGGGGCTTGTGACATCCTTGTATTATTCCATTTATTTTGTGCATTTGAACTATCATCTACCAGGTCGATGAATTGGCAGGGTGAATAATCTTGCAAAAGTTTATTTTTCTCCAAACATACTGGTGTGCATGGATATGTTGTCCCATTGTTTACACCCATGCTTATTGTTTTCCCCATCAACGAATTAGTATTGGGTGTCAAACTATTAGCCAATCCATCTGCAAATATCCAAGAAAATAAGTTCAATTTAAACATGAAAATGGCATATCATCAAGGATAAGAATTACTCACAGTAATGATGGTCTAGTTTTAGGAGAAAGTCTTTATCAGGTGACGATGTGTTTGGATTAGCAGCAACTTCAAAGTTGTTGCCTGAATGAATGAACGGCAAGAAAAATGGTGAATTGTTAGAGATGGCTGCTGCGTTTGCCAAGGCCATCAGATTTGTGTGAGGCGTCTGCTGCCATCCAACCGAAGAATCACCTATGGTCGCCATGCCTGGCGTCATACAGAAACTGCTGGTTTGGGGAACATAGACCTGGCTGGAATAACCCAATGCAGACGCCGGAGCACTCAAATCCTGGAATTGGCCAACATGACCCAGCGCTACTGAGGAACTCGATCCCGAAAAAGAGCTATGGCCGATGCCGCTGCCACCACTGCCGCTCCCATTCCATATATCGAAGCAGCTCATCTCCGACTTGCCGGGCACGGGCTTTTCCGGCGTGATTGGAGCCCAAGGATTAGGGATCTCGTAACTATGTGACTCCCAGAATGGACATCCTTGATTCAAGTCCATCCTTTTTCCAGGAGACAAACTCGGACCTTTCGCCTCAGTCTTCCGCGAGAGCTTCAGATCCCATGGCCTGAAACCTCGACGCACCAAATCTCAGACCTTATTACCTTCTCCACTGCAAGAGAAGTGAAAGATGGGATTTTGGGGGGATTTCCTCGCTGAAATGGGAATAGTAAATACAATATCACACCTGTATTTCCGCACTTAAATTCCAAAGAATCTAACACCACGGCTACAGCTCCATTTCCATCTCCCCCAGGGATTCCACGGCTTAACGAGGAAATCTGCATCAATTTGACATCCGACAATAAAAACAGCCGACAGCGGAAAAAATCAACAAAAGGAAAAGGGAAAATAATAGAAAGGGAGGAACAGGCAGTCCTCGTCACGCACTGTCAATGCATGAAGGTGATGCTTTTACCGCTCGCGCGGGGAGAACCAGGCCGGCTCTGCCCGCCGGCATAGTGCTGCTTGACCATTAACGCTGAGGGACGACCTTGGAGGCGCACCAGCTGACGCTACTTTGCTTCGATTATGCTCCACAGAGTTAAGAGACGGAAGAAAGGAGGAAGAGAGAGATTCCCTTACGCAGATAAAAGAGTACGGACGCGGTCGCATGGGCGAGTCAGCAGGGCAGGGTTTATATCAATGTAAAATGTACACAATTAACTATAATAAATGTTATTCAATGGATCTTATGCAGATGACTGTACATCTGAAATTTCTTTCTATTTAATTTTTTTTTTTTTTATAAATACTATAGTTTAACATCTAAATCCGCAAATCACATGAGTATATATATATAGCAAATTAAATTGTGGACGAGCCCAGACTTAATGTTTTTTTTATTTTTTTAATTTAAGTTTTTATTAACCAATCAGATTACATCTTTAAAATTTAGACGTTGGTTTTATATACATATATCGGTATAGAAAGTACCTTCCACGTAGAGCTATATATGTGGTAAAAAGTAATATGTCTCCGTCAATCCGTCATGCCTAAAACGAAAGAGGTAAATCACAGGCGGCTACTAGTCATTAGTGTCGTAAATGATTAAAGTATGAGTGAGGCATACTCGGGCGTACTGCATTTCTACCTCTTGAACTCATATGGCAACCTCCCATAAACACCACTATGAGGAGACCACG
>JBBPFP010000084.1:587012-603804 GCA_037974795.1 Kaempferia galanga
GCGGCTGCGAGCGTCGCAACACCCCCTCCAGTGTTGCTGCGGCCGTCGCGATGCCAGTGGACTAGTGCCGGTTCGTGCCGGTGTCAGTCGACGGGCGGAACGAAATGTTTCACCCGTTTTGACCAGCTTGGCACGAAATTTCAATCACTGCACCCATGAATCAAACGGGAAAATACACCCAAAAGCATACTGTGTTGCAAAATGAAAGATTTTTGTTTTTTCTCATTTGTTTGAGGATCTAAATTTTAGTCTTTGCTCCAGGCTCTACATTAGTCTTATATAAGTCGGGTTTGACCTCCATTAGAGGAGTGTCCTTGCTTTACCTGAGAATTTGAGATAAGATCTGCATCTTGCTTGAACTCACTTGTATGCACAAAACGGTTGGGGATTTTGCATTTTCTTCCTCTTGGTATCTTAATGTGCATTTTTTCCAGTTGCTCAAACTGCTGTGGTACCTCCCATTGCTGAAAACTATGTATCATGCCATTGTTGGAGCCATTGTTCATATTATTCATTTTGCAAAATGCATGAGACAATTTCCATGACCTCTCCCGTGCAAATACATGATAGTATATCCACAAATGCTTCTCCAAATAGGTCTTTATATTGTGTTTAGGTCCATTATAACCCTGAAAAGTGAATAGGTTTTGCTTCTAGTCTTGTCGTATTGAATATCAGTAAGCTCTAGTTTCTTTTTGACAATCTTTGGATGCTAGTATGAGCAATGCTCACTTTCTTCTTCAGGCCAGTGGTGCGAGACCTGGTGGATGAGATCATTGTTGTGGACGATGCAGAGATCATCAAAGCTATGAGAATGTGCTATGAGATTCTCAAAGTTGCAGTGGAACCTAGTGGTGTGATCGGACTCGCTGCTGTTCTCTCGGACCAGTTTCGCAAAAGTTCTGCTTCTAAAAACAGCAACAAAATTGGTATTATTCTTTCTGGTGGAAATGTTGATCTCAGTCTACTTTGGGAATCTTTTGCTCAATGAATGATGAAACTATTGTTGTTATATTCAACTTACTGGAAACATATTTGATGAGCTTAGCAATGTGCTTAGACTCTTGCAGTTCAACATTTAGTTCAGTGGTTACTTTCCTGATCTATCGAATCAAGTTAGGTTAAATTTACCAAGATAGAAAACCACACTTTGTTGGTGATGGAGAAACATTGGCACAACATGATCCATATACTACTGATTCATACTAGTGATCGAGAGTTGAAGACGTGGAGACCCAAAGGGAATTTGTATAATATAACTGATAGTTATATAAAAAATATAAGTCGCATATACTATAGTTGGGTTATTGGTTGATATTTATTTATTTTTTGAACAATTATCACAACATTTATAAAATGTATTTAAACTTAGCATTTGTTACAATTCCATACGCATTAGTTAAAAAACTAATGTGGTACCAAGAGATATTTTGTCAACTCAGCACAGTATAAATATAGATGGTAAACGTTTGGGATCTCTTAAGTCTCAAGACTATTTGGGTTTTGATGGTAGAGTATCAGTATGGTAAAGAAAAAACTGGTGAAAGATTAAAGAACAGTAATTGAGTTTTTTATTTTCAGTGATAAGCTGGTGAAAAAACACTAAAGAAAGAACACAAGGAACACAAAAAAATCTAATACATTTTACATGACATAAGAAGCTCATGACATAGCAGTGTGGATGAGGCCATAAAATACATTAACTTATTAGAAGTGAAAGCATAGTTTAAAATATTGTTCCATATAGTCAGCATAGGTAAAACATCTCATTTCATGTGCCGATTATGATTAGCATATGAAACAGTTCAAGAGGAAGAGTGCATTCATTCACAATGTGCAAGTATTCTGTAACATCTTCCATAAAGAAGAGTACTCAGAACAATTCCTTTGAGATGACTTGAGTTTGCCTCACATAAGTCGGAATATCTTTTGTGAGGGAATGGTTTTCTTCAAGATCCACAAAGATTCAATCTAATTTCACGAGAACCATGATGACTTACTAGCAACTTTCTAAGGACTGCTAAATTTGCGATACAGCTCCATATCAATATTTTTAACTCACGAACAACTCCACAAGGACTGCAAGGGTTCCACGAGTGTTCAACTCATGAACAACTCTAGAAGTGTTGAAGCCTCAAATAACTTCCATCAACTAAGAAGAAGCTGCACAATAGTTTCTTTAGGTATGTTGCTGTCTTCTTTTTTTTCGTCTTCATACTTCTTCCACCTCTAATTTACCACTATCACAATATCTTGACACTCCGACACAGTGCTGAAACCATCTAACTCTAGCTGATTGAAACTTTATCTCGGAATGAGATTTTAAACCTTAAACCAAAGCTCTTTCAAACATCTTTACTGATGAAGTGCCAACTATTGTGATGAAATTCAATCACTGTAACAAACAAATTAAAAAGTAACAAGAACCAAAACAAAATGTGTAAAACAAAGGTTCTTTCTGATCTAAATCTAAAATTTACAGTTTGTGTTGCTCCAATGCTATGATGCTATCATTAGCTCTGCCCATGCTAAAGATGATTCCTTGAGAACAGCAGCAGCTGTGATATCTATACCATCTTGCAACATGGCACTTAGAATCTGCATCGATGGCCTCTTTGATGGTTCAGATTCAAGGCAAAGGCTCACAACATTACATATTATGGAAAGATCTTCTGGTTTGAAGTTTTCCAACTCAGGGTCAATTAGTTTCTCTCTTTCTTCCGGATGATCCAAGTATTCTTTAGCCTAGACAAAATGTAGAAGTCAACTTATTATTATAGGAACTTAATTACCGCAAGAAGATGGATAAAGATGAACTAAAGTTATGTAGTGTTTCTTAGTTGCTTCAAATCTAATCACTTTGTTACTGAATGTTCTTTTTTCTGTCAACTTCTAGTCTTGTTTGAAAAGCACTTCACAATACAAAGAAGTAAGATGCAATTTCACGATAGCAATTGAATAAGTTCGACTTTAAGTAATCATGTTAGAAACCGACTGATTTCTTACCCAAGCCAGCAAGCCTCCTCTTTCTTTGCTGTATGGTGGTTTCCCACTTATTAGTTCCAGTAAAATTACTCCAAAGGCATATATATTTTTCTGCACATTCCTAAATTGACTTCTATGAGCATCCTCAATGTTGTCGATTGAACCTCCATGCATGATTTGTCCAGAATGCATCCTTGATTTTGAGAGTGTATTATTCATTCTCTCAAAGTCGACCAACTGTTTTTATGTGGAAATTAAATTAGGACTCAATCAGATAGAAAATAGTAAGATATGTGCAAATCAGAACAAAAAATAAACAACCATGTGATTTACTCTGGACAGATAAAAATCTAGGGATTGATTTATTTTGGTAAAACAAACACATCAAATTACCTCATGGCTTTGACGCCAAACTGAATGGACCATTGCTTTATTTTTTTTTTTTTAAAAACAGTAATTTGTACAAGATGGATATTTTGGGTCAAGATCTGATTCAGTTATGCACAGGCCAGCTGATGTATTGCAGTTACTGTTCAAATAGATTCCAATCTCACTAACTAATACGCCTGATACTTTGATACTTAGGTTTTTTGAATTTTTTCTCTACTGATGCTGATACTGAAACTGCCTGTGGAACCAACTATATTTAAAAAATGGCACTGGAAAGGTGTAGTTATCTTATCAACCTCTATTACATTGATAACAAATTTCAGTAAGGTCCCACTGTTAGACAATGACAAAATAAAAGTATTCAGTTGACTCTGGCTCAGATCATGTCTAAATTTCATCATTACAAACATGGCTTTTGTCAGGCTAAGCTATGAACAAGCAAGAACCTACCTCTATGGAACTCATGAAATATCAAATAATAAGATAGATACCTACTGCTTGAAAATAAAACCATAGATACCTTGGGAGAAAAATCTTCTGTGAGGTACACTGAATCAGAAGACAATTCTGATATTGTTAACGGGGGCTGAAGTTCTGTATGTAGATATCTTAGTCCACTACTTATTCCAATAGCAATTTTCATCCGTCTGAGCCAAGATAGCTGACCCCTATCACCACCTACAGACACATATGAGAATATAATTTAAGCATCCTTTTTTAATTAGTCTAAAAAACAGAATCATCCATCATCTCAACTTACAATTGATGTGTTCATAAAGTGTTCCATTTGATGCATATTCGAAGACAACCATTCTAGAAAATGGAGTGTTTTCTTGGCAGTAACCAAGCAATTTTGCTGTGTTTTCATGATTTATCCTTGATAGATCTGCTACCTGAAGAGTAAAGGATGGCTTTGAAATAATAACATTTGCATTGTTGGAGTTGCACTTATTGGAATTAATGTACCTCATTTACAAAGGCATGCTCATGAGAACTTGTCCATCGGTCTTCTGAAATAGAAAGTGAAATGACAGCAATTTCAAGCCCATTCCTCAAGGTGCCTTTGTAAACTACACTGTGCAGATAAGACCCAATTATGTTACTAAAATCCTCACAAGCTGCTTCAAGATCCTGGTAGTTCATTTTCATTACATGTTTCAGGAGATTTATGTCTGCATGAACCATATCATTCACAACATAAGTTTTTATTTTAATGCAGATCACATAGATCTTAACATTGAATTACACAAACAACAAAAGATAGTTACCAATAGATACTGCAGGCCTATCCTTCGGTCTTGGAATTTTTCTCCGCGAGAAAATAGAAGGTTTTCTTTTGCATCTATTACAAGCAGTGAAAATGCATGTGATTAGGAACACAAGTACAAGAGCTCCAGTAGAAATTTCAAGAATCAGAAGCCAAATAGGCTGTGAAAATTTCTTGTGTTTACGCCCTTCAGAGTAATTGCTTGTGGATGCTTCATTTGAGTCAGTGTTATTCCTCAAGACACCTAGTGTAGAAACAACAATTTATCATGCAAAGAGCATTTGAGACATATACACATGCTGCATAAGCCTCTTATAGTACAAACATTAATGAGTTTCTTTGTGAGATATATTTCCTAGTTTCCTTTAGATTATGTTCTTTACTGCATGAGATTCAAAGCAGATTTCAGCATGACAATTTGTATAAACTATGTATATCCACAAGCCTGCTACATACATTTCACTTGGTTCTTACATTCACCATCGGAGCGCTGAATCATGGAACTGTCACTCCTGAAACAGTTCGCCTGAAAACTCCACCTGTAGAGAAAGAAACGACATACCGAATCAACCTCGAAGTATGGAAGGCGAAGTAATAAGTTTCCATGAAATGAAATGAAACCTTGGAAGATAGTTCATGCATGAGGGGATCTGGCCGACGAAATAGTTGTAGGAGAAATTTGCAACTCTTAAGTGAGTTAATTGGCATAAGCCTGGTGTATTATTCTGAGAAGCTAGCCTAGACAAGGAAACATACCTATCAATTCCGTAGAATAGTTTACATTATAGTCAACTTTAAAATAGCAACCATGGTTTTTGAAACTTCACTCTAACCAAAAAGCATGCCAAGTTATAGTCTGATATACAGCAAACTACCGAATGCCCGATATCAAACTGCAAGTCTGAATAGGAAACCTTTCTGATGTCCCATATTATCGTAGAACAGAAAATGCATAACTTACATATTTGAATCGTTACTTCCCGGGATTACACCGCCGAGTCTATTCCAATCTAGCCTCAAGTCAACTAGGTTTGCCAATTGTCCAAGCTCCAGGGGTATAGCACCCGTGAATCTATTAGAATGAAGGTCTCTAAATGATAAAACAAAACTGAATTAGAGAAACAAGGAAATTGTCATTGAATGGTGAGCCAAACTGTTATTGGAGTACTAATTCTTACATTTTTGTAATGCTGGTTAAGTTTCCAAGCTCTGGAGGAATGGAACCTGAGAGCTGATTTACACTCAAATCCAACACAAGAAGGTTCTCCAGCACGCTTAGTTGATAAGGTATGGACCCAAAAAGTAGGTTGTTATCCAAAACTCTGGAAGAGGGGGGAAAGTTTGCACCTCATTCAAATATGCATGAAGAGTTTTCAACATTTGAGTTTGAAAGTGACATACAATTCTTGCAACCAATGCAACATGCCAAGCTGTGGTGTCAGGAATCCTTTCAGAGATGAGTTGGAGAGGACACTGGTAATGTACAAAAGACAGACAAATCAAAAGTCTGACATTTACAACAGATAGTGTCGATTGCAGTGAGCAAGACTAATCCTAATTAATGGTGGCAAAAAGCGACTTCGCTCGCTCCAGCACCGCTGTCAATCTGTCCCAGGTTAATACGGAGGAGATAAATCACGAATGATTACTTACCAGCACTTGGAATAGTAAGACTAATCCTAATTAAGAGACTTGAAGTATTAGAATCAGAATACAGTAGAATTAAACCTGGAATTTCTTACATGAAAATCACACAACTCTGAGGATAAGAAGAGCATCTCACGCCAGTCCACCTGCAAGGGTTTTCATCGTTGGGATTCCAGTCCGATAACCTCGAAAAAGGGTCATCGGATATCGCATTCTTGAAAGCGCCCAACGCGGCGACTGCAAAAATTTTCACTGCCCACTTCAGAAAAAGAAGAAGAAAAAAAAAAAAATCCATTTTTGAATCTTCATAGGAAGCAAGAAGCGTGCGCACCCTCATCGGAAGTCGACCGAGAAGGCAGGAAGACGGCGAATCCCCACGCGAAAGCAAGCAGCAGCGACGGAAACCCGGCGATCCTCTGCATAGTCTTGTTGGTGACCTGTGGAGGTGCAAAAGGAGATTTTCTTTTGCTGCAAATTGGTGGCGACTAGAAGAACAGAGAAAGGAGACTCCTTTGCTCAGGGAGGAGGAGAGGGAGCGCACTGGTTATTGAATGAGAACGAGGAGATGAATGAATGGAACAGGAGAGAAAGACAGTTTAATAACAGAGGAATGTTTTCATACGGAGCTCGTGGGAGGAACTTGATGGAAGCTGTAACTGAAAACCATGTCAAAATTGACTCTTTTATGGAACAAGCAGAAAGCTGCGTTCTTGATTCAATCACTGAATTGTTCAATGATTCAATCCAGTCCCAACTCCCAATCAGCCAGTAAGGTAGATATGCAGCCTAGCTGCCATGAATCTAGCAAAAGATGTTGTCAAAGTCAAAAAGAGAAGGCAGCATGGAACTTTCATAAAGTTACTGAATTATTTAAGATGACTTATTACCATAATAGGCCACTGTTTTCATCACATCCTCAAAAGTCAGTATCTGTGAAATCTTAGGATAAATCCTCCACGTGGATGTGAAAAATCCAACACTGTCATTTGTCTCAGAACTGAAATCTAGTCCATCATTGTGAGCCAACCAAAAGTCCCTAGTGCACCAGCGAGAATGGTTGCTTTAGATAATGATGAGACCCACAAAGTACTTATGCCAACTCAAGTAGAGTGAGCATTGAAAATACGAAGGAAAAGATCCTTTATGTTCATTTTAATCGATAACTACTACACAACATCATCCTAAAACTAGATGAAGGTTGGGACCTAAATTATTATGGCCACCCTATCAATAGCTAACATGGGACCTAAATCATATGAGCATCCCTGAAAGATGCCAACTCTTGAGTTTAACTGCTACGAACACGACTGTCATCGGCCACAAGATTATTTTAGAAACACTTGGTATTTAAATTTGTGGTTGAACTAGTATTGAGTCTACTTTTTGATTGAGAGGTTGGGAAAGAAGTGTCTATTACTTCAAAATTTATCTGAAAGGAGTGATTCATTTTTGTGCCTGTGATTTAAACGCAGCCAACATGGGCACCTTCATATCCAGGCTTGTTGACAAATACTGCAACAGGCGACAAATCTGCAGTTTGTTATTTATATTCCGTGGTGTTGTGTGAGTGTGGCAGATATCCTGTCGCTTTCGCCTGATCAAAGCGTGCGTCATGCTTTCGTTCCTCAAGAGAGAAAAAGAGTCTGCTTTAGAAAACAAAACTCACACAATGAGCCAAGGCCGAGTGACCTCATTGCCCTGCATCACTACCCTTCTTTCTTTGTCTTTCCTTCTTTCTTTCTTTAAAGTTCAAGCACTGCTTCAGCTAACTTCAACTGCTCTTGGACTGTTAAGGATGGCAAATGTTAAAGAGAGCAGAAGGCCAAAAAGAGAGAATAAATTTATTTTATTTTATTTTCTTACAATATGTTTAAATATAAAGAAATCTCCATGCAAGTGTTTTGGCTTCTGATGCTACTGCTCCATCTTGCACCTTGCATGTTTAAGCGTTAACGAGTAACATGAAATGAAATGAAAGTTTCATCTTATCAACAATTGAATATTTTGTTGATTTGGTAGCTAATTTGAAGCCATGTTGTTACTCTGTTTCCGCGTTCATTTCTTAACGAAATATAGGAAACTGCTAATCATCTTATCTTCTAACACACGAGAAAATGCAGCAAGCTAACAAGTTATGCCTTAAAAAAAAAGATTTTTTTTTTTTTTTTTTGCTTTCCAGGAACAAACTAAAAGCTCAAATAGCGATAGATTTCTGTATTACTTCTCAAAGTCAGCACAACCGGAATCGTTTCAGCAAAATATATTACACTCTAATGAACAAATTATATGCTACCAATTTACACATTATATTTGCTAAAGAACCTATAGTAGCCATGCAAGCCATGGATTTGCTAAGGAGTGGCCGCATCCCAATTGCTTGCCTGTACAGAAAACTCCTTTCAATTACAAAAAAAAAAAACAAGCCAATGGATAAAGAGACTAATTTTTTGTAGCATTTTTAAGACTTCGTATTGTCATGAGGAGTTGTTGCCTTTCGCCCTCTACTTCTGCAAACTTCAAGCTTATGTCTGAATACCTTTCCTGCATTTCTTTCAGTTCAGAAACCATCAATTCATTTTGTTCCTTCAGATGTGCCATTTCATTTAATTCGGTCTCTGTCACGTTCTGATCAGAGGTAGAAGAAGCAAAAACTAGTTTGGCTTCATCTAAGTCAGATTCAACACACCTGGAAATAGCAACAACATAAGTAACCACGATCTGAAATGTTTTTAGTATATTTGTTATATTTCTTAAAATAGCAACTTGTGGAATGAGTTCTAAGCTTAAGGCTGAGTAGCAATAAGAAAAATTATATCATCACTCACCTTTTCTGTGATTCTTTATCTGTCACATTCAAGTTATGTATGCATCCTTTGTCTTCCTTTGGCTGTTGCAGATATTCTATATGGCACTGAATATTGTTTGTAATGAATCTTGACATTTGATGAAAATTCTTGTCATCCTGAAAGGTGATGCTTTAAACTAGATGAGATAATAAATGAGAAAACACAAGTGTATAAGAAGAGCAAAACCATCTCCAAGATCTTCACCCTTTGATAATTTGACACTGAAACAAACTACAAGAACTTTGAACTGATCATGTACTAATTGTATAATCAAAAAACAAAGAATATTGCATAGAATAACCATTGATGATAAATAAGGAAGTTAAGTTTTGTGTGTGTGTGTGTGTGTGTGTGTGTGATGAAACTAAAAAAAATTAAAGGTTTTATATTACTTAACATAGAAATTAATCCGTGAGAACACAAAAACTGCTTAACGTTGCAATCCTACTAAGCCATACTTTTCTCATCAAGTACCTGTATACTTCTTTGCATTAATTCAATTGTCTTGCTTGGATATTTCTCTGAGTCCTCAATCAATGAATCAATTAGCTCTGTTCCCTATTGAAACATATCAATAGTGAGCATAACAGAAACATTTTAAGTGAATAAGAATTAATGAAATGATGAACACTATTTGTGAACAAGCTTATGCCATTTTGTTTGTGTAGCTGTGTCATGCACACATTCGTAGAAGTGTCCTGCTTAGGTTCTGCATTCGTGTTACACAGTGTTCAAGCCCTAGATCTGTCTCTATGTGCTACAGTTAGTTAGGCAATTGGGTATGCGAATTATGAAATGTAAAATTCCATCTTATGTGGAATGATGATATGCTAAACTGAATCAAACATTCATGTTAGTCCTTACTTTTGTACTAGTTGTCATGTTGTAGTCACTTTCTGCCTCCATGCCGGTGGTCATCTGCTTTTCCTCCAAAACTCTGCCATTTGTCTGTGAATCTGATTTCCTCAGATTCTTGTTTTCCATTTTATTTTCAAATGAGGCAAGCTTCAATAAATTCCACTTTAACACCGAGGCATCAGATTTCGTATCATCAAGAATAGCATCTCCTTCACTTTTTGTACACCTGAGGCCATTAATTCCCACCAGTGATTTACTTACTTTCTCCTTGAGAGCTTCTATCTCTTTCTTAAGTAAATCAATCTCCAAATTTCTATCTTGCAAAGTTATCTCGCTTTCTATGTTTTTCATCCTCAGTAGCTCTGCCTCAACTAACAATTTTTCTTTTTCTTCAGTCTGTTCCGAAAGGAAAGATTTCTCTGCTTGGAGATTTGCCACTTCAGATTTGAGTAACTGCAATTCTTGTATGAAGTTGTTTCGTGATGCTTCCTCAGACAATATATGATTCTCTAGTTCTTTAGTCTTATTCTTTAGTTCCAGAAGCAACCTTTCTACATCTCTTGACTTGATATCTATTAGGCCAATTAGCTGTTTGAGTATTACTCGATACTTTTTCTGTAATAACACCATATCTTTATTAGATTTATCCAAAATTCTTTCTAAGTCCCCTTTTTGTGATTGCAATTCAGCATTTTCTTTAAGTGTTTGCATGACTATCTTCTCATTAGCTTGAAATGTGGATAACATATGCGCAGAAAGACTTTTGAGCTCCTCTTGAAGCCACTCAACACTCTTGTAATTGGTCCACTTTGTTTTTCTCAATGCCTCTTCTGCTAGTATGGCCCTTTTCTCTTGCTCAGCTTTAGTTACTGTGATGGTTGCTATATCTGCTTCAATCCCTTCGCTTTGTTTCTGAAGTTCTTTCTCCAATAACTCAACCTGTATCTCAAGATCACTAATAATGGATAAATGTGCAGAACACTCATACTGCATCCTGAGTTGTTCACGTAGTTGCATTTGCTCCAGCTTTGTTGTGGCATCATGGTTTTCCTGCTTCATAATTTCATAGTCCAGAGCAAGTTGTTCTATTTGCATTTCTAGCTCTTCTCGGTTTTTCCTGTAAAATTCTACTTCATTATTGAGATCAATTATCTTGTTCTCCAGTGAGTAAGCAGTCTTCATGTCATCGCGTTCATTTACAAGTGCAACCAATGCATACTCCTCTTCATTGTCACTTTCAGAAATTGCTTCAGGTACTTGTTGCTCACAATCACATTTCTGCAGCTGTGAAAGTCCATTTCTCAATTTAGCATCTTCAAGTTCCAAATTAACTGTGTCTTTCATTTCCATTTTACTATATTTAGGACATAGTGTATCGTTATTCTTCTGTTCCAACATTCCCCCCAGATTTTTCACAGCAAGCACCAAGTCAGAGTTTGCTTCTTCTGTCATTTTTAGTTGCAAGCGAAGATGGACATTCTGATTTTTCTCGTGATCTAGCTCTTGCTGAATTTCTTCAAGTAAAGAAAGATGATTTTCTGCATCATGCTGCATGCCAGTAGTTCCATCAAACTCTCTCCTCTTCTCTAAGAGCTTGAGTTTGTCACATTCTCTTTTAAGTGCATCCCTCTCTTCTTTTAAGTCACTCATTTCCCTTAAAAGATCTTGCCCTCGCTTGTTCTCCTTGATGATTTGCTTTCGCAGAGTCTGCAACTCCAGATCTGACACTTCCAATTTTCTAGTTAAAATATCTACATCACCCTTCAATTTCTCAAAACTGTCCTCTAAATCATGTGATATCTCATTCAAACCACCATCACCGGAACTACTTGTGGATGCATCTGCACTTCCATCCGGAGCTGAAGTACCTGAAAAGTCATCTGAACTGAACGTCGTCTTTTTAGGAGTGTCATTGTTGGTAAGAGGAGACAAGAAGCTAGCAGAGTCCCTTTGGACATTGTTAGGCTTGATGTCATTCTCTCTTGGTGTATATATTCCTGAACTGGTATCAGAACCTGATGCTGACATGGCACCAAAGCTGCGTGACTTCTGGAGGTTTCCGTTGGAATCAGCATTACTGAGAGGGATGCCCCTGCTTGATGGGAACTTGACCCGGGCCCGATTATTTATTTCTAAACCATCCTGCAGATCAATAACAGAGTTCAGTTTACTCATAATTTAAGAGTGTTCAAGTGCAATGGTAACGTGTTCTTTGTATTATAGAAGAAGGTAATTCTAAACTGTTACCAATAGTGTTTAAGATTTGCTTTATTCTTATAAACATAGTTTCCACTAAAAAATCAATTTCACAAAATGCATCTGCCATTAGGCATTCCATAAAACATGTCCTGAGGCAGGCTATCTACATTTGAACATTTGGAGGAGATGAGATTCGTCTTGGCCATTTTTCCATTGGCAGTCTTTTTTCTTATCAAGTTGGTGATGATTCCCCCACGGCCAACAATCTCAAGGATCAGAAAATCTCATTTGCTTGCAATGACAAAGTTTAAACAAAAAACAAAAATGTTAATGCAGTTCACCTCATCATCACACTTGCTTAACTGAGCCTCCAATGTTCTTCTTTGTCGCTTCGGGGTTAATTCTTCAATACCATTGCCTTCCCTGAGGAAAGGGTCAGGTAGACGAATGATTAGTCAAGATTACCCTTACAAAACGTATTCCTCTGATCCTACTAGTATTCGTAAAAGGATACCTTCCTTCACCATCACCCTGCAGTCTCTGGATGGTTATCTGTCATTTTGAGCAAAAGACACGATCAGGAAATGCACAATTGGGATTACATACTCGTTCAGACAAAAGAAAAAAAAAAGAGGGGGTATTTGTCTCAATTGCTTCACAAGGAATGCATGATTATTTCCCCCCTTTTTCTATTTTCCTTTTTGAGCAGTAGCAATTTGAGAAGGTAATAGAGGCAATAAAAGTAGGGTTTCAACTTTGAAGAGACTGACGGCACGAGAGAAGTCTTGTGATCTGAGTTATTCTGCATTATGGCGAGCAAGGACACAAGAAATCAATGTTCATCAGTTCTTAAAGTTTGAATGCTCACACGTAAGGAGGCGCCTGTGTTCGATCCCTTCAGAGGAAGAACAATAGAGGATGGTCTGAAAACATCTGTATAATCTGCTAGGTTAAAGCTGGCCTCCCCCAAAATTTCAGCTTTGCTCGATCCCTGCAAACCATTTCGCAAACGAATCGCGATTGATTCCACATAGTACAGCGGTACACAACAAAAAGAAAAATCGAAAGCGATTTGAGAATCTTTCATACAGCATCGGAAACCACAAATCTGTAGACTTTCTCATCCATCTTTCCGGTCTTTGGATTCAGGACGAGCTTCGCCGCCTCGTAAACCGGATTCACCCAATCGCAGATGCCCTCCATTACAGGTACCCTCTCCGATCTCGCCGTCGGCCTGCCGGCGTCTGATGGGATCACGCTCACCATTACCGCCTCCAATCCAATCTTTTGCACCTACCAAAACGTCACGGCACAAAAATCCATTGTCCTCAAGAAAGAACAAGCACCTCATATGCCAAAACACACACACACACACACACACACATTACAAAAAATAAAATAAAATAAAAAAATAATCAAAACGAGGGCAAATTACGAATTAGCAGACACTGACCTGAGTCGCACGGAACTGCAGCTTGAACACAGCTTTGATCTTGTTCTTCTCGCTCCTCCATCGCGCCGCCTTGAACATCTTCGACCTTGGCTTCAGTTCCCCATTCTTCGGCAGCAAAAAAATAGCAGGGCGATCACCTCACCGCACCAACCTCTGCAAAGGAACCGTCAAGCGGGCTCACAAACCGATCAATGTCCAGCAATGCAGGTGAATTGAATTCAGATGTTGACTCACCGAAAAGCCAACGTCCAGAAGGAAATCGACAATACGATCGCGAGTAAGAAACCAAGGATCAAAAGCGAGGACGATGCCAGATCCGACACCTGACCTATTCGCGATCGCTCTCCATCCCTCTCTGTCTCTCTCGCTGTCGAAGAGCGGAAGAGTGGAGCTTGCGGAGCAAAATATGAACACGAAGTTGGGGGAAATTAAAAAAAAATGAGAAGGTTCTGCAGTACAATAAACTAATAGAAATATATAGGGGCTGCTTATCCGTTAATGTACTAATTCTAATTTAATATAACTGGACAATTTTCACTTTACCCCCTACAACTTATCTAATTCTAGAACGTCTCTTGCGCAGCTGACGAGACAAAAATGAGAAATTCAAACAGGCAACTTTTTCATCCGCCTCACGCTTACTCAACGTGCGTACCCTCTTTGACTGAGAATTCATCACCGCAGTATTACTATTTCAATAATAAATTAATAAAAAGAGCGCTGATAGACATCTCGAAATTTCATCTCTACACTCACATGCATGCATGGTGGGGCCCACTATGCATGTGAGTGTAGAGATGAAATTTCGAGATGAAATTTCGAGATGAGAATCATTTCCCTTTTGCAAAAAGACAAAAGGTCAATACAATATAGTCAACAGTTTGACAAAGAATAAAACATATCTGACCACAAAAAAACAGCAAAGTCAAAAGGACGGACGTCTTTACCAAATAGTAAAAGAGCGCCTATGTTCATTTTTTAATCAAATGGATGTCTCCTCCTTTATAAAATAACATAAATACTCTTTCTATTTCTACTTATGCATACCTACCCAAACATCTTCCACTTAAACCTTGATTCAGTATCACATTATATTAACTATAGTAGTTATAGGATATAGTTGTAGCAGTTATGATTTTATAGCTGCTACAATATGAAAAAATTTAAGATTAAAAATGTTCGGAGCCTTCTAAACGAATTTAAACGATATTTTTTGAACTTGAAATAGAGTTGTTATGAGTTCTGCTTCGTACTCAGTCGTAGATCTCTGAATGAGTTTCAATTTGATATATTATGTGTCTTGTAATTCAACCTAAATAAAAGTGATGACCTTTTAAATTTTAGGATTTAACATTCACGTTGTAGAAGTAACAAAACCGTAATTGATACAATTGTGTAGCAATTACAGTTTCGTAGCTGCTACAAGTGAACTGCTATATAGTTGTACAGTTATAATTTCGTAGCAAATACAACGTGAATGTTAAATTTTAAAATTTGAGAGGTTATAACATTTGACTTCGATTGAATCATGAACACACAATAAATCAAATTGAAACTCGTTCAAAAATCTATAACAAATTACTGGTGAAACCCGTAATGACCCAATTTCAAGCTTAAAAAATATTGTTTAAATTTTTTTCAAAGACTTCGAACAATTTTAATCTAATTTTTTTCATATTGTAGCAATTACGAAATTGTTGATGTTACAATTGTATAACAACTACCTTAGCAAGTACGGTTTTGTAGTTGCTACAATGTACTCGATTACTTCAGATTTAGATGGGAGATGCGTGTGTCAGAAACAAATATTATACTGAAGGATAATTGGGTAATTATATATATAGGAACGAGGTAACCCATGAAACTTTTGAAAAAAAAAAAAAAAAGCACTTCACCTTAATGTTTTCTCATAAAGCAAGAAAGCTCCATTCAGATTCCTTTTCTTTTCGAATAGTCAATTGTCCCCTCGAGGCGGTATGATGGTTAATGCATGAGAGGTTGCCACATGAGGTCTTGAAGTCGAAACTTGGCACGTCCGAGCATATACCTCTCTCATACCTTAACTATTTGTACTAATGGCTAGTAGCCATCCGTGATTTACCTCCTCCGTGTTGGCCTAAGGATGGATTGGCTAGAGTGCTGAGGCGAGCGAATCGCCTTTTTACCACATATTTCTATCTACTTCAGGCATACAGATCGCAAGAAAGGAATCAATAACTCCATGCTGCCCTGTTGTTTGAATGGGTTCTTCCAACCTAATTAACAACTTCAAACTATCCCTTAGATAATGAGAGGGTTTTTTGATAATGAAGAGATATGTAGGATTTTTTACTTTTGGCATAGCGTTGATATGGTAAGGAAGGAGCTCTCAAAAAGATTCCAAAATTGATAATGCCTTTATCAACCGATGAAGGAGGTGGAGCAAAGGGCGGGTGTGTTGGCAATCGGTAAGCAAAATCTAAGCATATATTTGTATAAAAATCCTCACGTTAATTTTATGGGCAAAAATAAAAAACTACTTTACTTTTTAATTAAAAAAATTACATCTCTGACCACTGGTTATTAGTGTACATTAACTTTCCTCCCCTCTATGATTGTTCCTATTATTATTTTTCATTTAAATTTTAAATAGGTGAAACACATTAAAAAACTGTAATTGTCATATATATTATAATAGTTACGATTTCATAATTGTAATAACATGAATAATAGATGAGCAAATTAAATCAGTATGAAATTGTACAATAATTGTAGTAGCTATGATTACATAACTACTACAGTGTAAATGATACATGAATATATTTGAATTCATGTTATAGCAACTATGAAACCGTAACTGATACAATATAGCTATTTTAGAACATATTAAGTATGAATTGTAACAACTTCGATTTTATAACTGTGTAAGAGTCATAATTATTATAATATGCCTGATGGATAGTGCGAAGAATTATTAAAAAGTAAAATGAGATATCTATTATGATTCAGACAAAAAAAATCAGAACTTACCAACAAATCGAATTAATATAAAATTGTACAATAATTGTAGTAGTTACTATTACATAACAACTACACTGTGAATGATACATGAATATATTGAATTCATCTTATAACAACTATAAAATCGTAGCAGATACAATATAAGTA
>JBBPFP010000084.1:607835-618046 GCA_037974795.1 Kaempferia galanga
ATAAACCTAACATACTAAATGATGACAAACCTATATGAGAAAAAGCTGACGTAGCAAAAGGCTGTGAAATAAGGAACTGTCAAAACTGTTCAAATATGTTTGGATTCGATTTCCATGAAGCATTCTGATGTAACATTGTTGTTGTTGAAGCAAGAATGTCAAGATGACCCGTGGTCACATGAAAAATCTAAGATAGGGCGTCAAAAATAGTAGCACAGAACGTTAGTGCCGAAATCGACAGAAAAGGATGTCGGTGCCAAAATCAATAGAAAAGAATGTCTGCACTGAAATCAGTAGAAAAGGACGTCGGCAGAGAAATCGGCAGAAAAAAGACATTGACGTCAAAATTAGGTTATAGAAAGAGAATCTGACTCTGATACCATATAGAAATTAAGAAGAGGAAAAAGCTAGCTATTTTATTAAATCTCAAAAAAGGTACATGAGAAATAAAAGAGTACAAATCTTTATATAGACAACATAAACCTTAAACTGAAAAAGAAAATAAGGACTAAGTCTAAAAAGAAAGACTAAGTCTAAAAATACTAAATCTAATAAAAATATATACAATCTAATATTGTCTTTAAAAACTATAAATAAATAATTTTAATATAAAATATAATCTAAAATTTATAAGTTATAACTCTGCTATGCCCTAAGTTTCTTTTAATCAATTCAGTATCTCGGCCAACTCATCTTTCGATCAACTTGATTTGATTTAATAAGGTTTAGGAGAGAGATGGGGGCATGACCGAGCTGGAAGACAACTCGACATCACTTGATTTCCACAGAATTAAGTTAAGTTAGATAGCAACTTGAATCAAAGGGTGCAATTAAAGCGAGGTGGATATTTTGTAGAATCCAGACAAAACCTGATCTAAAGGCAATCCAACTGCCGACAAAGTCGTTGCAATTCATGCTTGATATCGAAAGCTGCAGCTCCCCAATCTAATACAAATTCATATTTAATAAATTAACGAAACGACACCATTTTGTTTTTTTTTTAAGTATGATTCGATCTTTTAAAAAAATAAAATTTAAATTTAAATATTATTATCAAGGATACGATATGATCTCTTTTACGAAAGGAAACCTTTTGAGGGGGGTCTAAATCTAATAATGCAAAGCGGAGTAAACCATAATTAATCGTTTTGGACTTTGGAGTAGTAAATCTAATGCCCGAAGCGAAACACGGCACACCAAAACGCACCAATAACGTCAAGGTATAACCTGGGGTGCCTTGCATGACTGAGGGAGTCCACAGATTCCAGATGACAGCACTGTGAGGACAAAGAATTTCAATAAAAATATATTATTAAAAAGGGAAAATAATTTTTTAAATAAATATTAACGATGTGATTTCTTGGCAGAGTCAAGGATGACCCATTATCAGCTAGACCCCTACCCATTATCAGCTAGACCCCTCCAAAAGCAGATAATTACTAAAGCAGGATCGAATTTATTTTAAATTTTAGTCTCCGCTGGTGGGACCGGTGGAATCTGGATCCACTCGTACATAGGTAACGCTCCAATAGGCTTCGAAATGAGAATTTTCGATTTTGTCCCGTAATTTTTGACCTTTTAATTTTACTCGATTATAGTTAAAATTATTTATAAAAACAAATTATATTCTCATCACAAATTAAATTCGAGTAGAATTTGATAGAATGAAATTAAAATTTTATTAAATTATCATCACATGATAAAAAGTAAACATAGTCAATAAAATATGCAATAAAAGAATATCAAATATAATTAAATTATATAATACTGAGAAGAAGAAAAAGAGATGGAGAGGTAAGCAAGCTCTTTCAAACATATAAAATTTAAAACAACTTAAAGAAGAATAAAGTAGAAAGTAGAAAGGTTTAGAAATCACACTGAATAATTTAATAAATAAAAATAAAGCAAAAGGAGACTTAGGTATTGTATTTACATTTTGCAAATTGTAAATGGAAATTATAATATTTTTCTTCGATGCACAAAATAAAAATATGCGAATGACGGGGAGTAAAATGGAAATATTTTATTTGTGAATTACAAATCTACCCTCGCAACTGGCTCGTGGTTGTTATTGGCGTGCGCTGGTGAAAGACTGGAATTGGAGGGCAAGCCCTTAAACTCCACAGCTTGCTCTTGCTTGCCCACCTTCACCTTCAGAGCGAATCCCACTGTAGTCTCAGAGATGGCGGAGGAGAAGGCGGCGGCGGCGCTGGAGGAGGCGACTTCGGAGGCGGCTCCGCCGGTGCCAGAAACGGTGAAGGACGTCGAGGAGGAGAAGGCGGCCATCGTGCCGGCGCCGGAGGAGAAGTCCGACGTCTCCAAGCCCCTCGCTGACGTTCTAAGTAAGATTTTTTTCTAAAAAAAAGCAATTTTTGATATATTGGGGCGAAAATAGGGTTGTTTTATAATTTTTGTTTTCGTTTCCCCTCTTTTTCTCTGGTTTACTTTTACTTTTATTCGTATTTTATCTTGGTTTTTCCCATGAACCTCTTCCTACTTTTAAAAACTGAAAAAAAAACAATAATAAAGGGAAAAAAGATCAATAGATGGGTCGGCCTTGTGGATTTCTGTCAGATATGCAATTAGATATTTATGGATTTTTTTTTTCTTGACTTGTGGATTTTTAAATGTACCAGAGATTAAGGAACCTTCAGCGGACTCTGAGTTAACTGACAGAGGTGAAACTGCTCACACTATTACAGATCATGATTCTAAGCAAGAGCAAAAATTTACAGTTTCATGTTGCTCTTCCAGGTGCTACCCTTGCAAGGGTGTTGACGGAGAAGAGATTGTCTTTGATCAAGGCATGGGAGGAAAATGAGAAGGTCAAAACAGAAAATAGGTAAGTTTGATCTTCTTATATGGTTTCAAGAATTCCTGCAGTCCAGTGTAAGTTCATATCAAATTGTAATTGATGATACTGTTAAATTCTTGTGGAGCTTATACACAATTTTAGTGAACAGTATGAAGATCGAAGTTCATCAAATATAGTACATGATTTTGTATATATGATTACTGCAACACTTGCAATATCAAGCAGGGCTGTCAAGAAGATAGCAGATATTGTTGCCTGGGAGAACTCAAAGAAGGCAGGAGTAGAAGCTGCGCAGAAAAAGAAAGAGGTAAGCAAGGAATCCCATCAATGCACCATGGAATTGTTACAGCATGAGCACTGTAGTTCATAATACTGTAATTGATATTCTTGATTAATTAGTTATACAGCAAAAAAATACAAACAATAAACAGCAAAGTTCACATTTCCAACTTGTTCTAAGTAGCTAATGGTCCACACTGCGTGCAGGAAGAACTGGAGAAAAAAAAGGTCCAATATGCAGAGAGAGTGAAAAACAAAATTGCCTCGATCCACAAAGAAGCAGAAGCGAAGAAGGCGAATGTCGAGGTCAAGCGAGGTGAAGAAGTGCTAAAGACAGAGGAGAAGGCAGGGAAGTATCGCTCAGCCGGGCTCGCTCCAAAGAGGATCTGGGGATTTTTTGGGGGCTGAAACTTGACTGGTGCAGGATAAACTCAACATATTTCTCAAACTCTAATCTGCTTAGCAATTCTCCTGCCTTTGTGTGTGGTGTCGATTCTTCAATGCAGCTTCTATTGGTTTATTGTATTGATTGCTCGGGGATTGGGTGGCTTTCTAGTGTGTGTGATTTGTTAACTGCTGTATAATTGTGTATGATGTAGTTTACATGAACAGAAGCTCCTTGTGCAAAAAGTTTACTCTTTTATTTTTTGGGTTTAAATGGATTATTGTGTATTTAATCTAACAATGTAAGTTTCAGTTTAAGATAGCTCATGCAATGGTATTGTTTACGACAAGATTCTTGAATCTTAACTTATTCAAAGCAGATACCACACTCTGCATTATTGGGGAAGAGGAAGTTGCATTGGCTTTCATCTTCCATGTTTTGGCCTTATTCCAAACTTCCTAAAGGCAACTGCACAGGTAGCTTCCGTTTGTTGTTGTTACCGTTGGCGAGAACAAGGGCAGATCAAATGCCATTTTCATTTGATTATTGAAGTGGCCATGTAATTGCAATACATAAATTAATAATTTCTTCCTAACATTTGCAAAACCATGTCATTTTATCCTCTCGTCTTAACACAGTTAGGCAAGGATAATGGCCAACAACAAACTGTTATGGAAAGCTTGAAGGATAATTTCAACCTTTGCAAGTTCAACAGGGGAAAAAAAGAAGCAAAATTAACAATTTTTAGGGGTACTCATTTTGCTTTGGAATTCTATCTTTTTTTTAAACTAAAGATCGTATAAAAAATCTAAATGGACAGGACTAAAGTTTTTTTTTCTAGATTAACTTTTCATGATTTGTTTTAACTTTCGGTGCTCATCTTCTTATACTTTTGTTAACAAGCATGCACTGAGTCTTAACTTTTTAGTGCGAATTCTTAGCAAATTTCTTTCAAGCATGCAACTTTTCATGGTTTGTTTTAGCCTTTGCAGCTCAACTTCTTATACTTTTGTCAATAAGAATGCACTGAGTCTCAACTTTTTAGTGGCAGAATTCTTAGCAAATTGCTTTTATGCACAACTCATTTACTGATCTGTGTGCTGACACAATACACTTCAGTCAATGCAAACTTGGTTAAGATAAGGCAAGTACAACTCACAACATCAAGAATCCTTTGGTCATAAAAGGGAAAAGATAAAATGAAGAGATGCACCAAATAACACATACAGCAGCATACAATATGAAAGCCTCAACCCAAACATTTCCAACTCAACTATCAAAGTTTCAACAATAAATCAATCACACGCACTCAAGCTTCCTACAGCCCCCACAACAGTGTGGGCATTAGGCAAAATCTAAAATTAGTAAAGATCATGTTACATTATTTGGATGTAAAACAGCAACCGACACGAAAAGCAAAAAAAGACGACAAGAAAATACCCTGTTATTATTTCTACCAATCCACTCTTTCCTACGTACGGCAAGGGCATACATATTTCTGTTTTTGATTATTGTAGTATAAACATGGTTGACTGCACTTGCTCACCTTTTCGCTTATTGTTGAATCTTGATGATCATATTTCATTATCAGCTATGAACAAAAGTAGTGTCACCAGTCAGCTGAGAGATCAAGCCACAAATCAAATATAGCTTCTTCCATTAGATCATCTAGTGCAGTATCCCATATCTCAAGGACAGCCGCCTCAGTTTCAAACTGAAGGCACATCCAACTTCCAACCTCCATGTCCTTTGTTACTAGAGGATCAATTGAATCTGAAAAGTCTAATGGAATATGTCTTTCAATAATCCTGTTAACTTCTTTGCTTAGGCTCCATCCTCTGGGCACAATTGGAACATTGGATGAGAGCAAAGACACCCAAGGAGTGCATTTGAAGTTCTCCTGTATCTCTTCGAGGGCCTCATTGATACAGTCAAAGAGAAGCTTTGGATCCTCTATCTGTGGATAGCATGAACTCCCTACTTCATAAAAAATGGATGGCTCAAGTAAGTTGTCTGCCAAATGCCATCTTGAAAAGTCGTTAGTTTTTAACCCTGATGCGTCCAAAATAGCTTCAATGTATTTGACTCTAGCTTGCCTGTCGGTAAAATATGTCCTTGAAGTGGAACTTTCTTCTTTTGTTGGAAATATAGCTGCAAGTTAGCAACAAAACCAGTTGATTCATATACAGGGAGTATCAACTGAGAAAATGAGAAGATTGGCAAAATCATACGATGTGCAGCTCTGAGTTTAGGAATGGTGAAATCTTCTGGGATGAATTTCTCGAGAATAGAGACTGGAATTGGCCGCCCTGGCCTCGGTGTAGTCTTTTCAGGAGCCTCTAAGTTTTCTTTGCAGAAAGAAGTTGGTATAGATTGGATCATAGAGTGTGCCTGCAGCTCCAATGCATCCAAATAAAGATATGGAAAATAAATATGAGCTAGTGTACAGAACTAGACAAGAAGAAATGTGATATATAACATAGTAAATCTTGTCCGTAAAAAACATACCAAATCTACAAAAGGTTTTGCACTTGCAACACCAGCTTCATTATCTGATTGGTCAGTCAATAAATTGCTAATTGCATCTGATTTTTCCCCATTTTGCACACTTTCTGAAAAGTATACAATAGAGATCATCCAAGTGTATAAATAGAAATCTAATTTAGAAAGGACTTATTGATAGACATAATTACCATCATGGTCTGGATCTGATTCAACACATTTATTTAAGCTAAGAATTGCTTCATCAATCCGATAGTCACCAGGGCAAGATGAAACCTCCATATTTTGCTTTGATGGGCTTGATGAATTGTTTGCTTCTTCTTCCTTCAACTTCCATAAGGGGATAGATCCTGCTTCTTCAGATGGCAAAACAACCTCTTTTTCATCTTGGCAACTTAATGCAGCATCCTCATGCATAGAAAACAATTTGCATAGAGATTTGGATACACGTGCTGTTTTGCAGCTTGTTGTCTGACCTTCAGCATCCAGGATATCTGCAAGGTGCTTCTTCGCTTCTGCATATATGGGAGGAGTTGATTTTATTGCAGAGATTTCATTGCTGATCCTAGGTTTGCAATCTTCTGGATTGACCTTACTGTCATTTTCCTTGGCAATGGGAGGTTTTTCTTTATCATGCAATGATTTGCTTTTGGAGCTTGCAACTACAATGTCATTATAGAGCAGTTTTTCTTTGTCACCTGGAACCTTGTGCCCAATAGGAATTTTGTGCAAAATGCCATCCATGGAGATCACACGTCGTTCTTTCTTATTCCCACCAATAATACCCTTAATCTTTCTTTTGATCTCCCTAAGAGAAAAATTAGACATAACTCCGTCACCTTCCTCATGACCACCTGTCTTACTCTGTGATGCATGTAATAAGTTTCGAACAGATTTGATTTCTTGCCCCTTTTTCATTGCTTTAGTGGGTTTTTCAACAGGCATTCTAGTTTGATTTTCTGAATCCACACTTTTCTTTTCTGATTCTTTCTCCTTTGATCTGTCTTTTCTCCAGAAAAATTTAGGCCTACTTTGGTTATGACCCATATCTTTATTTTCAAGCTGATCGCATTTTTTGGAACGCATAATATCTTCTTGAAACATTCGCACATTTTCTGAATAATTTCCAAATCCAAAACTGTCAAATTTTCCTGCTTCCCCTTCCTGACATTTGTAAATACACCAATCAGGATCTTTTAGAAGCTTCAAGACTAAATCCTTATTTGAATTGATAATTTCTAATGCCTCCATGAATTCCTTGGATTGCGAAACATTATCTAAAAGATGCCTCATGTCAACATATTTCTGATTTGCAATAGCTTCAAAAACATCAGCTAGTGCCTTGAAAAGAATATAATCCTTTCTGTTCAGTTGGGAATCAAACTCACTGAGATGGTCATTCAGTTTCTGAACCATAGCTATCAGGTCAATCTTATCATTACCATTGACAATAATATCTTTGTGTGATTTTTTGTAAGTGTAAAACTCTACCAAAAATGCAATGAGATCAGAGTCAAGGGAGGAACCGTTGGTTAGTGTAATCTTATCGGACCCTTGACCAGCCAAATTCAGAAGCTCAGTTTGATTGTTAACATCAGAATCTGAAGTCAGCTTGTATTTATTGCTGCTTTCTCGAACCATTTCTTCCTTCATGAGAGTTTTAACACTAGCAAAGCTCGCATCATCTCCCTTTGCCTTGATTCCGGTAACGTTCTGAAAAAGCATCAGGTCTGATATCCATCCAGATTAGGGACCACAATACTCAATATCTCAAGATCCTAATTTAATTGTTTTTCCTTTTGTGATCAGAAATCTCTCGACGTAAATCTTTAAAACCACATGGGTCATTAATATAAGACATGCAAAGAATTGATTACAAACTTAGAAGGATAGATAGGAGAGTATATAACTAAATTTGGTGAGCAAGAATGTTAACCGACTGTCTAGGAAATTATGAAAAAAGTTAATAGCATTTGCATTTCAGGATGAGCTTCAGGAACTTGAGACACGAAAGTTGATTGCTTCCCAATTATCTAATCTTAATTGACACATTTCCCATTTTCTTCATGATATATATGCTGTAAGAGTTACGATATATTTTCATGATCCAAGATTTTATTAATTATGGATGTCTCCAATTGGAAAGTACAACACTATGTTCTAAATCTAGACAAATTGACTGTACTTACCTTGGCATCTTCATATTTACCTCTGTTACTGCTGGGTTTATCGAGTTTAATGTTCGAATCACCTTTACCTGCAAATAGTACAGAGAAATGCTGAAGCTGTAAACATTAACAAATTCTCAATGCCAGCCAGGATCAAATCCAGTCAAATTCTCAAACCATCCTTTCTAAAGATTTAAAGAATCTTCCAAAGTGCAAGAAAAACAAGAATCTTTGTCAATATAACATAAAGAACTAATTTTGCAAAAAAAAATTACAGCAATAATAGTGTTAACTGCAGACTAGTCAAGTTTGTTGAAACTAGGTATGCATTATAGAATGCATTCAGGTTAAATGCAATCTCATAATAACCAAAACAGTGAATAAAACACGACAACAAATTAAAAGACATTGACTGATTATGCTTCAATAGCTTAGCGATAATAGTACGATCATATGAACAAAGAGCACTTACCGCCTTGTCTAGAACTTGCAGGTAGAACATCTGAAAGTAACCTCGGAGTAGGTGGACTTTTGTGAAAGTCAAACAAGCTAATTAAAGGCCACAAGCAGCCGGCATTGTTCTTCTCAAGTTTCGGAGGCCTTTTAATCGATTTTTTTGCCATTGTCCAAAGGGTGTTTTTAGCACCTAACTTTCTTCAAAAATAGTCTTGAAAACTGAAGCCTGCATAGAGGAAAAAGTGATAAGTTTTGAGACTATGAATACATACAAATATATCAGACTATGAGACGAAAAACATTGCAGTATTGACACATGAAACAAACATGTTTGAGTCAACCAAACTTCAGAAATATCTATTACATATCTGGAATCTAGACAGAAATTTTATATCAAAAATTTTGCAGATCTCTTCTGGTTTTGTATAATATTCACTTCTTATCAAATAACTTGTCACAAAAGGCATGCATCTATTAGAACAAATAGTATGATTAGTATAAATTAATACCTGAGATGGAGGCGCGTAGATAACAGCTTTATTTTTGTTTCTCCTCTGCTAAATTACAGAACTTGGAGTCAATCAAACAAATTTTCTACTGCTGTCAACTAAACTTCAAACCTTTCCTCATACTTTATCAGATCTTGATCACCAACCCACCAAATTCTTCAAATCATAGAGTAACAATGAACAAAGCTTCAGAACCAAGGCAGTTTAACCTCAAATCTGAATCCAAATCACAACTAGTTCCAGTCTGCGTCACTCTGTAAAATGCAACTCAAAAGGAAAGAACCCAAATCCAAAATCCAAGCTTCGCTATGTATAGTTTTATACTCAAACCACAAAATTGCTTAATCGTTTTAATGCCTTTTGCAGTCATAAAGACACAAAGGAGTCCTCACTTTCCCAATCAGCTTCGAGCTTTCAAACTGTGCAAGCGTCCTAGGAAGAAAATGATCGAGAAGAAAGCAAACCAACAAGCATCAAATCGACTGTAAACCTCGAAGAAGGAAACAAAACGATCCCTTTTTCCCCGACCAGGGTAACTGTCCGAAACAGAATACGCAAACGGAAAAAAAAAAAGATTCAATCTTTTGATCCTTGTGGCACTCTCGCTTGCAGAAACCACACCAAGTGGAGATCTTTACATCTGCTCTAATCGAGATTTCGTCAAAGGCAGATCGCCGACACCCAAAAGCGACGCCTTTCCGACTAGAGGCGTACTTCGGGAAGGAGGAGAAGACCGGGACTGCTCGTCCAATAATCGCGCTTCTTGACGCGGGGAGGAAGCGTTCCCCGGAAGGAATCCGCACACCATGCGCTTTCTCTTGCCCTCCCTCCCTCCCTTTGTCGTTCTCTGTTTCTCTATCGTGCTCTCATCTTTTTCTACAGCCCGAGAGAGAACAATGGCTGCTTTTGGACCCTGATTTCTTTTTCCAGGGCAGGCTCGCCTTTTGCTTCTGCTTTGCTTTGATGGTTTTTGTCTTTGCTTTCGCTTCACTGTACTCGACTCATCTCGCGTCTAATTATCCAGATTAGCCACAGCCTCCTCCAAAGGAAAGGAGGATAGTTTTGGAAGACATTTGTTTCCCCAGAACGCCGTCGTC
>JBBPFP010000084.1:639060-660391 GCA_037974795.1 Kaempferia galanga
TCACGGAAACCCTAGAGTCGCGAGTTCCTCCCCTCCCTCCACCGAACTTCTCCTCCGCCAACCCTCAACTCACAGCCTCCTCATTCTGTCTCCACCGAACACATTTGTCGAACCCATCTTCGACAACTACTGATCATCTTCATCGGGCTCTTTTTTTGGCGCTCTCACAATCATTGGCTTTCTAAGGTTGGATCATCTTTTATTTGATTTTGTTTTTCTTGTATTTTGCATGTTGTCATTGAACACCTTAGACTGTGGAGAGTAATATGTTTTACTGTGTCGAGGTTGTTTTTCTCCCAATCCTTGTTTATCTTGTATTATTTTTCTTGTATTATGTTGTTTTTTTCTAAGATTGGATCTTCTATTATCAGCTTTGCGAAATGAGTTATGCGAAATGAAACCACAGCTGTAGATTGTATTTGATTGAATTGCATGGTCATATTGCATCAAACCAGTGGGACTAAATTCTTGCATATGATATGTTATTGCTATTCAACTTTCACAAACAAAGTTTTAAGATCATTGAAATAGTTATCCTCCAAGAGATTTTTTTTTTGTTCCAATGAATTTGGTTGAATCAACTCACTAAATTATTTTGACCCACTTTTAAAACCCTTTTAGGTAAAAGGTTTTTAACTTGTTTTATATATATATATATATATATGATTTGTGTATAGGGTGCCAAGTTTGGCACGCATCGCGAGTCTTCAACCGATCGCCTCACACGCTCACACGTTCGATTTCTCCTCGCTCCCATTCCCCGATCGGACTCTAGCTCGCGCTCGACTCGCCCGAGCCAACTCGATCGCCGACCTTTCCCGCTGGGATCTCCTCTCCTCCCCCGTCGAACTCGGGCGACCACGCGTCTCCTCTCCCGCAGATGGGTTGCTCCTCCTCTCTTCCAGGTTCCTCCATCTTCTCTTCTCTTTTGCGTTTGGATCCATCTTTTCCCCCCTTACTGATCTCTGTACCCTTCAATCCTCCCGATCCTCCAATTCGCAGGTGGGTCTGTGTTTCTTTTTGTGAGAATTGTTCTTTTCTCCTGGTTGTAGAATCGTTAGGAGTGTGTTGTGCAGATAATTTACCATATGAAACCTTGCACCTTTCGAATTTGCGCGTGTCGAATTCTGTATTGAGGCTATTGATGTATGCTTTAGGGTGAATGACTTTTCGATCTATGTTCCTTGAAATTCTAGGAGAAAAAATTGCCTTTTGGCTTTAAGTTTTTTATTAATCGGCGTGTGATAGGAGCTCCCTGGTGGTTGTAGAAATTGGTCATGAATGGAGGCCAACATCTATTATTTAAGAAGCATGGCTTGTCTTTGGGATTGGGTGAAATAAGATTTGTCTTTTAAGATGATATGAGTACAACAAGAACGACGACTGCAGCAGGTGTTGACCTTAACTATTTGAAACGGTTATATGGATCTTATCCCTCCATTCAACTCTACGCACTACATATGATTATAACAACACAAGTCACTGACGACAATCCCAAATTTGGATGTGTAAGATTGAGAGTTACGTAGGCCTTGACAACTAGAGTATGAATTTAAATAATATAAACAGCGTGTTTAGATATTTTAGAATGAATCCATAGATTTGATGGGATTATGGATTAAATTTGGAATGATTTGGGTTCGTGTTTCGAGCATCTTTTGGCAATGAAGAATGTGGATTGAACTACAAAGGAGGGAGTTGTGTGTTCAGAATAGGTATTAGGAAAAGAGAAAAAGGAGAAAAATATAGGTATTAAAAATTGTTTAGCTAGCAAATGAATTGTATCCCAGTTTACAAGTGATGAAATGGCTGGTGGGTTTTGTATAAGTTGCTATGATCACTGCTGTTGTTGGCAAAAAATGAGGAGCAGATTTGGGATCTGAGTGTTTGCCAATGAAGATAACAAATCCATGGAGGAAGGAAGACAATTGTGCACCCAATATTGGGCAGAAGTAGGGAAGGAATCAGGATATCTATGTCAAAAGTATACTGTTACTTTAGGTAGCCCTAAAAATTGCACCTTTTTCCTTGTGATCCCCTTATCTCCAATTGGAAATATCATAACCTAATAACCTAATTTGAGAGAGTCAACTGACAAGCTTCCTTTGTGGCTACAACAGCTTGATTTTGAACAGATGAGGGATCAGATCTTCCCCTCATAGAACAGGAGAGGGAACTACGACTAGTAAGCAGTATTTTAATGAGGGTTACTTAAGACTTTTGGCCTTCTTTTGTTCATATTTCTTATCACATAATCAAGGGAAGGGATGAAAAAGAAGGGTTCGTCCTTCCATGCTATGATCCCAACTAATCAATGATTCTAGTTCCCTTCTTTCCTCCCCTTCACTTCCCTCCCTCACTTCCCTCCCCTTCAATTATATTGTCTCCAAGTAAGTGACATGATATTTGAACTTTAATTTAGAATTTTAGAGTGTCTTCTTGTGAAGTCTAGATCTTGGCTCTGGGAATGTTTCTAATAATTACATCTGTCTAAATAAGGAACTACTAATTACAATATATTTACAGCTATAATAATAATAAGGAAGTTACAACTATACTACTAATTACAATATATTTGACAACTATAATATTAATTAACTTGGATCTATGGCTGAAATGAGAAGAACTCTCATTGTGAGTGTATTCAATCCAATTGACAGTAAGATGATACTTAAGTGAATAGGCATAAACAACATTTTTATAGTAGTTTTTTTTTTTTTTTTTTTAATTTATCAAGGAATTTACAATTCAAAAGATTAATTTAAACATATTCTGTTTTTGTTTGTGAGTTTGCAAGACATTAAAATTATTAAATTTTATAGGAAGAATGCTTGTTAACAACGCTGGAATTTGGTTTTGTTGATACAATCAAAATATGTTCAAGTTGTTCTTTAGAGTTTTTTTGCTTGTCATATATTTACGACAAGTTGAGAAAGCCTAGATGACTTCCCTTTTTCTCTAGAGTCCCTTTATGTGCAACAACTTGGTAATTTAGGAGCAATAATAGATGGAACTCCTCTGAATCTTGAATATAAAACCAGAGTATCTAATTCAGTTTCTTTTAGGAGTTCAGGATTTTGCATATGTTTTCCCTTTTTTACTTTCCTATTTCATAAGTAAGGATTTAGTAAGGATAAATCATAAATGAATGAGATTTTGTTCAGTTACTAATTTTTGTCAGTAAACTCTTCAATACTACAAGTTTTTTATTCCTCGTATATGCTTTCTATCAGTGTATACGAAGAGAACATACGAGAAGGGTTTTTGACCCTGTAAAATGTGTAATCATATTTCTCATTGTGGAGGTGAATAACAACTTTTCTTCCCTGTACCAATATTTTTATTACTTGCCCGGATAATTGGCAATTTTATGGTTAACTTATGGTAGTTTTGATCGATAAGTTGCTAAATTAACTCGCATTGCAAGAAAATTTAATCTGTCTCATTCTTCCATCACTCTACAAATACATGAATGCCAGTAGTACTTTGCATTTCCAATATTTTATTCATCTGTTTAATTATTGCATCATTATTATCATATTCAATTACTGTCAATGGAAAATCAAATGATTGTTGCTTTGATTTAGAAATAAAATAATCTAATTAAGTGTGCCCGGCAATTATCAGACAGAAATGCTGGAAGTTTGGGTGGTTTGAATGCTGAAAATTCAATGACCTCAGACCCAAAAAACTTGCGTGTCAAGGTATGTTGTTTGTCTTTCCTAGTATGCAATATGAACTTCAACCTTGATCCCAAATTTTATTGCAAAATCTATCTCTTCCTGAAGAAGATTTATCATTTGTCAATTTAATATGTACTTTCTAGAAGTCTGTTAGTATCAAATCTTTTGTAGTTCAGTTTCCTGTTCAGTTGAATAATTATTCAATGCTATTTCTTTTTGGCCGTCCTTGAGTGTCCTGCGCTTCACTTTTTAGTTTCTGTTCTGTTCACTGTGTATAGCTCTACTACTGTCTACACTATCAGTGATATTTATGCATGCAAATGTAGGATATTTCTTAACAGAAGTTGGAGAATGAAGTAGAGCCATGCCGTTTTCAGTTGTATTTGCTAATACATGCTCAAGTTTGTATTCAATAATCAGTTCACATTTTGTCATCATATGTTTGTTGTTCATATCACTTTTTTAGTTTATTTATTTGAATTTCTAAGGTTATCTGAAAGATATAGTTTTAGTTTGTAAAAAGAGGGCCATATAGAGCAAAAAGAGTGCTGGATTGACAAATATTAGAGTCATTTGTTTAGAGTTAATTGTTTCCGTTTAGTATGATCTTTCAACAGTTGCCCAATAAAGTTTACTAAACTTTTTTTTTTTCCTGAGATGCATTAATTTTCTAGTAAATGATTTCACAGTATAATTAAACAAACTGATTGATTTAGATGCTAATGATATTTCATCTTTGCAGTTGGTATTGTTAGGTGATTCTGGTGTTGGTAAAAGCTGCATAGTTCTCCGCTTTGTTCGTGGTCAATTTGACCCTACTTCAAAGGTAATGCTTTATCTAAGCAATCTAACAATTGTAGTGTAGGTATGAGTTAGAACACTTCTTCGTGTATTTACAATGATCCCATTTACATAATACAACATCAATAGCATTAGGATAAAACCTGCTGCTCGATCAAAAAAGTTCTATCTCTTTGATCGGGTGAAAGCTTGATAATCTGTTTGGAGGTTATAATTCAGATAATTTAAGAAGCATTATATGCTAAATAGTCTAGTATTATTAGTATAGACTGAAGAAACAATACTTGGAGTGATTCACATGCACCCACATATAGTTTTTAAGAGCCCCACCTTGATAATAGGAAGTAGGAAGTACTAGAGAGGAAGCTACGACAGCTTCCAGCCCTTGACAATTTTTTGCCATTAAGCAAAATTGTTGACCTAACCAATTGGAAGGGGGAGGGGGGATATGTTGAGCTTAGATAATTTAAGTTATTTTGCTATGTCTCTGCTTTCTCTGTTTAAGTTCACCTATAACAATAATTTTGGTGATTAGTTCTGATTGTTCGATGATTTTCCACCAATATAATTCAGTTTATTGTGCTACAGTCTTGTCTTCTCCATATAGTGTCCTCTCTTATACTGTTTTTTTTATTACTTCAGATATTTGATGATTTTTATTTGATTTACTTAGGTAACAGTTGGCGCATCCTTCTTATCTCAAACATTAGCCTTGCAAGATTCGACGACGGTTAAGTTTGAAATATGGGATACAGCTGGACAGGAGAGGTGAATGATGGAATTATTAAAGTTTAAATTATATTTCTTGTTGTATAATGCTCCTTATTTATTAAATTGTTGTGGTCTTGTAGTATTTCTTGGCTACAATATGTATAGGATGAAATTTTTGTTTCTTTTATTTCACGGGTGATTGTGCTTTGTGTGTCTTTGTCAATCCTCAAGATTCTATGAGTAATGTCTCATGTTTTGATGTACACTTTGTCAATCCTCAAGATTCTCTGAGTAATGTTTCTTGTTTTGATGTACCAACTGTAGGTACGCCTCACTGGCTCCTCTTTACTACCGAGGAGCTGCTGTTGCAGTTGTAGTGTACGATATAACAAGTGAAGAAACATTCAGAAAAGCACAATATTGGGTGAAGGTATGATTCATCCTTTGACTTGATTCTTTGACTGAACTTTCTGGATAGAATATTTTACTGCTTCCTATATGTCGCCATCAAGTTCAAGTTGGTGAGGTGTCACAGAGATGTGAGCTTTCATCTTGCAGCCTATGGGTGCCTGACAGAACTCATAAGATGGAGCTTTATTTCCTCTACACAAATTTATATTCATGATCTTCTATAGCGTTGAAACAATAAAATGTGCAATTGATATAGTATGACAGCTGACTTTGCTAGGGCATTGCTTTCCATACTTGACAGATAATGATCCTTGCAAGGACCATTTTTTTTCTAGGTGGTGTTGTTGGTTTTTATTTTTTCTCAGCAAGTTCCTGGGAAGAAAAATAGTTCTCCTTTAGTCAAAGAAGAAAAAAACAATGAAAAGGAGTTTCCTTTTTTGACTTCTCTTTTCATGAAGTTATTTTGTCAGTTTATTTCAAGTTTTAGAGCTCTCATGTAAGGGAGTCAAATCCTAAATGATTGGGATTTATAATCTTGTTTTCCTCGTCAACATCAGCTAGGCTGAATCATGCTCTTGACTAACATCCCTAAAATAAATATAAATTTCAGGCTCAAGTTTTCATTAGTTACTCTGGCATGCTTTTGTGGTTGAAGTACCATCTCAATGTACTTTGATAAATATAACATGTAATAACTGAGAATGCTATGATGCTTACATTCTTCAATTATGTTAGTTATCTCATTATTCTGGGTTTTATGGGGTGTTTTGGTAAACAAAAATATTTTGCCAAGTTTAATTTGACTTGAGTAATTGAAAGGCAACTATAATGTATTACATGTACAAATGAATCATGCAACTGAGGTATATTAGGTTACATAAGAAAATGTTTGTTTCTGCAGTTAAGCTGCTTCAATCTTGATTAATTCGTCAGCCTGAGCTGTCAAATTTATAGGTATATAATTATATGTTGAACAGGAACTTCAGAAGCATGCAACTCCTGGTATTGTCATGGCATTGGTTGGTAACAAGGCCGACTTGCAAGAAAATAGGGTTGTCTCATCTCAGGTTTGGAATGTCTTCTGATTGATTTTGTTTCTTTTTGGCTTTGATCAGTAGCTCTGTCCTTATAGTTCATTCATTGAAGGATGCCATGGAGTATGCAGAGAGAAATGGCATGTTCTTCATTGAGACTTCGGCAAAGACAGATAACAATATCAATGAACTTTTTGAGGTACACATTCATGCAGAGCAAACTATCTCCGCATTTGAATGCCACATTTTCTAATTCTTCTTATTTTTTAAAAATTATATCTAATGTCAATCAGGTAGCTATTTTTGATGAAAGAACCACTTTATTTGCTTTTAGCATCGCCAATCAGTTTTTATATTGTTCCTTGAGATATTACCATAGCAACTAAGGGAAGAATCTTATGTTAAGCTAGTTGTTATTATAGGGTCCATGCACTTTATCCTTGTTTTCTGCATTAGCATTTCCTTTCAATCCTTCAATAACAGCCATAGTCCATTTGCTGTAAAACTGTGAAGAACCAAAATCTAACAGCAAATTGATAATTGAAGCCCAGTTGTTTGCGATTATTGACCTGTTTGAAAAATAATAAGATTAACCATGGTTTGAAATATTATACTGTATCGGGTAACACAGTCAAAATATATTATTTTGATAAATTTCTGAAACGCAGTACTGCTTGACATAGACAATGTTGCTTGTGTCACTGTGTTGATCATTGATACTGAAACAAGACTGTTCTAGTTAAATATTGAAACTCTGACATGGTTTTAGATTCTAAACGTTAAGTATAACCAAGCTTCAATGTATGTTAGAGATGCCGTCTCTGGCTAGAATGAGACAATTCTGATATCATGCCACGTTGACAACACTTTTAGGCATATTTCAAAGTATGTAGAGACCAACTTTCACTCCAAATGTAAGTCTGTTGCAATTATAAATCAATTTTATTACAATTCAAAGCACAAAATTAGAATTTTTTTTATAAAAAATCTCGTTTAATGATTTACTACCAGAATAACTTTTCATTATGGATTCTGCATTGCTTCTTGTAGCATTACTATAAATTTTCAAATCTCAACTTAAATAAGGCTTTCAGGACATCTTAGATTTGAGATAAATTTTCCACATATCTTTAAATAGAGTTAGACTTGGAGTAACACAGCTTGAATTGAAATAAACATCTGCATAAGATATGGATATATCTCAATTTTAACTTTACTGCTCTTTGTTATTGCTGGTGTTATGATCGGTGCTTCTCTTCTCCTTTCATATCTGTTCGTAATGTTTCAACTTGTCATGACAACAAATAAAATCAAGGATGACTTGCTGACTAGCTGAGACATGCTCTGTCTCGGTTGATCCCTTGAAAGTGTGTTGGCCCAGGCTAACACATTGCTATCTACTCATGTTACACAACAGCAAAATTGATCAACGGCCAATACGATTTATTTTTGCCGTTGTCAATTGAGATTGATTGACACTCAAAATCATGAAAAAAAGGTAAACGAGTGTGACTTTCCAAATCTAGTTATCAGGAAGACAGTTTGACCTGCTGTTTCAAAATTTTATTTTGCTGCTTCATTTAATCCTTAAATCTAATATAAAATTCTTTCTACATCTTCAACTCCTGGTGTGATGAATGCTATCCTCCACTATGTGCATTCACATATAATTTTCAATAATTCAACAAGGTCAAAAAATTTCCCAAGTCATACTTGAAACAAAATGCATTCATAATATGCTAACCTCTCGGCAAAATGTTTTCATTTCAGGAGATTGCAAAGAGGCTTCCTCAGGCACCTTAATTGTGCGACGAGATCTGCAAGATTTTATTTTAGTGGCACGGCAAAAAAAAATTGTTTGAATCGTATCTCATGCAATCTTAAGTATCAAATTCTATTATTGCAGTTAGTTCTTCGTTGCTGCCGCTAATGGTGAATGGATATAGTGCATAATATGTATACATGCTAATTCATTGTATATTTGGAGATGTTGGAAAATTGTGACTTTAAAGAGTGCAAAAACGCGAAGGTCAAAGGAGAAATCTCAACTTTTTTTTTTTTTTTTGTTGTCCAAGTAAGTGCAGCTCAGCATAATCATACACCTCCAACTCCAAGTGCACTACATTCCTAATTAAAGTTCGTCCACCGAAGTTCAATAATACACATGAATATACTATCCTTCACATTATTGTTTAGCGGACCCATCAAAATATGGAATAACGTAGCCAAAATTTAGCCCTGGAGGCATAGTTTGATGGTAAACAGACCGATGAATTTTATGAACGAGTGTTCAATTTTATGCGGCGCAAATAAATGCATATGATACTTGAATCACTTGCGCTCGTTGGGTTTTTCTCCATGATCTATCCTTGCCTTTGGAGTTAAAAATTTTAGTGAGGTAGAAATATATCTAGGATAGAAATGTCTAAACACGTGGAAATTTAAAGAGCAACTTAAATACCAAACGAGACTAAAAAGTAAAGAAACAAAAATAATGAACTTTCCTATGTTAATGACTTTAAAATTAAATAATATGAGTGTTTGTGTTTGTGATTCTAAAAATTATTTTTTGATAATAAATTAATTTTAAAAATAAAATAATGGTTTAGAAAATTTAGAGCGCGAAGAAGAGAAATTTTTGAAGAGTGGGAGGACCAAAGTGAAATTTTCTCTTGTAATTTGTCGGGCAGTCAGTTTCTTCTCCACCAACACTCTTCGGTTATTATTTGGCTGCTGAGATCTGAACCCGCTCCGGCACCGGCACCGGCAACGCCGCCGCTGACGGTCACAACAGCACACCGCCATGGCCTTAACCTTCAAATCGACGAGTACCCTGGGGATTCCCCAAATCCTAGGCCAATCCATCCTCCTCTTCCTCAAGGCCGGCCGTCTTCTCCTCTCCATCTTCCTCCTCTCCGTCCTCTCCTCCTCCCTCCTCTTCTACTGCTATTACTCCATCGCCCCAATCCCCCTCGACCTCGCTGACAAGATCTCCATCCTCCTCAAGGAAACCAAGCACCGCCCGCCGAATCTCCTCCCGTCCATCGTCAACGACCTCAAATCCTTCGCCGCCTTCGCGCCCCTCATTGCTCTCTTCTCCTTCTTCTCCTCCCTCTTCCTCTCTCTCTCCTCCATCTACACCTTCGCCGCCGCCTACACCGACACCGACTTGACCCCTGACGGCCTCCTACACCGGATCGCCCGCCGCTGGTACCAGACTATGGTGACGCGGCTCTATGCGGTCCTCCTCGCCGTCGGCATCGCCCTCCTCTCCTTGTTCGCCTTCGCTTCCGTCGCCCTCGGCTCCCTCTCCGACTCAATCTTCCTAGCCTTCCTCGTGATCTTCTTGTACCTCTACCTGTCGACGCGGTGGCGGATGAGTCTCGTGATAGCGACCGTGGAGGAGACGTGGGGGATCGGCGCGCTCTCCTGGGCGGTGAACCTCTACTTGGGGAACAAGAAACGAGGTGTTACGCTCACCGCCATGATGGTGACGATGAAGGCGGCCATCTACGGCGCATTGTTAATGGGGCTGGTGATGGCCTCGGATCCGACGAAGCAGACCTGGATGGGCATGGGTTGCGCCGTGGCTGTGGCGGATGCGGCCTGGAACTTGTACACCATGGCGGTGTACACCGTGTTCTACTTCGAGTGCAGGAAGAGCCATGGGCTGGACAGCATTGGCTCGTCCGCTGCTCTGGTGAGTGTCAACGTTGTGGCATATTGAGGTGCGTCCTTCTTTTCCTACATTAATCATTGATTCATATGTTTACTTAAAAGATAATTTAGCTGCACAATGTATCATTTTTTTTGAGGAATTTCAAGTTTCTCAAGCATCTCAAAGAGGCACACACTTTGCTCTGCAATCAAATAACAGAAAACCCTTTCTTGTGAATGTCACAGTTGAGCATAGCTTAACTTATACTATTGTTTAACATACGTTTGTGAAACCTTCTTGTGCTTCTGTTTTTTCATCAAGCTCCTTTAGAGATCTTCAAACTAGTTCATTTTTGAGTCTAGCCCAAATTTCACAGGTCCAAAGGACCTTTCTGTTGGATGTAAGAGGATTCAAAAATTCAGCTGTCAACATTAAGTTCCTGCAAATTTACATTTGAATGACTAAGGCTTAAAGTAACTTAGACTTAGTCTTCCTATGAAAAGCTATACTTTTAGTATACCTTGATGTACTTCATAATAGATGGATTCAAATTAATTATAATTTTATAATTCTCATCCATAAATATAAACTTGGAGAGAGTAAAAGATCTAATAAACAAAATAATTAAAATGCATTGAATGAGACCAATGGTTCCTATAACATTATAGTTTTGTATTAGAATTGGTTTCTCTACATTTCTTTAAATATATTCCGGTTAATTGCACACACAGTTATAGCTGAAACAAAACATAAGTACAACTTATGATGCATTTTGATTTTCTGAGTTTAATATCACTCCTTGTTATTTACCACTGTTATTGCTCCGATTAAGCTCTTGCCAATTAAGATCTTCACAATGAATTACTGAACCAGTCAAGACATGACATGTCTCAGATGATACCGCTGAAATTATTTGACACAATAACATTGCTGGCATCGAATCCATATAAGTGAGCAGCCTAAGTGATTTATTTTGCGAGGATTTCAATGATACTTGCTGTTCAATAACTTTTTTTGTCTGTTCATTCATTCCTTTTCTACTATAAACTCTTTTTTACAGCTTCTAATTGTGTGATGAAATGATATATTCCACTATGTACATAACAACTATTTCCACGATACAACAAGTCCTAAGATTTTCACGATCCAAACTGCAAACAAAAATGCATTTCAGTTTTTTCCCCTCTCTGATCAAATCGTTCATATAGCAGGAGATTGTAAAGAGGCTTCCGCGAACATCTTAATTGATGGGATCTGCAAGATTTTATTTTAGTGGATTGAAGTGCTGTGGCTACTGTTAAATCATTTCCTATCCAGCCTCAGATATCAATTTCTAGTGTTGTAGTATCCTTCTGCTTTTGATAATCTTGTTTAACTTTAATCATGAGCTATTAACTAGTTTATGAATATGGTATAATAATAATATTATTATTATTATCATTTTTAACTGCATTGATAAAAAAATTGGATTTCATTTGAACAAAATAGCCCAAATAAATTGTAGGTCACAGAGTAGAACAATTCATAATCCCAGTAGATACCCATGATCCATCATGCTTATCCACTTCTAGCGGCAAATGATTATTTCCATCTCTATCAAAGCCTAATCAGCACAATTTCTCGTAGATTTTGACTCTGTATATAGAAATAAATATACGTCCAACTGTTTTATTAATAAAATAATTGTAAGCAATTCAATTCGTGTCCCATTCACGATTGTATGCATTTAATTTATGATTCAAAATATTTTAATTGACTATTAGTCACCATAAGATTTGCTCTCTTTTGCAACACATTTTAAATTATTTTCCTCAACTTATTCAAGTGGCAAGAGGCGATTCGCTCGTAGTGTCTCTGTCAATTCGTCCCTGGGCCAACACGAAGGAGGTAAATTACAGGTGGTTACTAGCCATTAGTGTAAATGATTAAAGCATGAGGGAGGCATACTCGAGCTCGTCGAGTTTCGACTTCTTAACCTCATGTGGCAACTTTCCTCTTACCATTATACCATCCCGAAGGGACTTTCCCTTTACTTATTCAAGACTTAAGAAACTGTTGATTTATTAGAAAATTTGAATTTAGTAAAAAGGTTATTTTTAATGAGTATTTTTTTTAAAATAAATTTACCTTGCATTTTAAAAACTCTCTCTTATAATCTACCATATGAGCTTAGGATTTTAATATAATAAGGAAATAAGCCAATAATTCTGGAATATAATTAAATAAATTTAGTATGTTTTTTGTAAAAAAAAAAATCTCTGTTGATAGTAATATAGGATCGAGCTATTTACGGCACTTAATATAAATTCCCAATTGCATCCATCTTACTAAATCAGGTAAAAAAATTGAAATTGTTCTACTGAGGAGTATGTTGTAATTCTGTCAAAATTTTTCAGGATGTGTTTGGAAACCTGCTTCGACTCGGGAAGTAATACACTCGCCTTCCTTCTTTGACTAGTCAAATAATAAAAAAACAATTTTGAATGCAAAACAATCAAATTTAATTTTTTAAAAACATTTACGTATCAACCCGGAATTTGTAGGAATTTGCATCAGACAGCCCATTATAGGTTTTAAAATTTTGTTTATCGTATTTCATAATACATTTTCCTAATTTCCAAAATTTATTGAAAATTTGCATTTTAAAACGTGAACAATGCCCCCACAAATTGTAAGAAAGTGTTAAAGAAAGCAAGGGCAATTTTGATATTTGGCTCTTTGATGACCTATGTGTAAGTATTGTGTCACGAACACAGATCCAAATGCACAGCACAGCTTCCAATTAGTCACTCGCGTCGCCGCTCTGCTGCCTCTGCTCGCCTCCGATCGACGTTTCTACTGGTCTTTCATTCCATTGCAAGTAAGCTCGATTCTCGGCCTCGTGCTCTCGATCTCTGGGTTTTCTACGTTTATCTTTTGCTTGCAAGCTCTATATCGATCGTTGACTGATCGGAAGGTACTGCTTTGTGCTGGGTTGAAGGGGGTGAGATGAGGAACTCTGTGTCGGATCGGAATCTCTTCATCGAGAGCGAGGAGGAGGATGACGGCATCAGCCAGGAGGAAGGACGGAAAGCGCAGCACTCAGCTGCCGGAGACTATTCCGACGGCTCCGATTCGTCTTCGGAGGATGGGGATGGCGCGCCACATAGCAGGCCCAATTCGTACTCCACCAATTGGCCCCAGAGTTACAGGTAAACATCTTTTTCGCATCCACGTATGCCTGCCTTGCGGTCGAGATCTGACGGCTGGGAGGATTTATTTTTTAGCCGTGGGATCTGGATCCAATTGGGGGATTTCCTTTTGAAGGAGGATCATTAGGCATGGAATATCTTCATTCTTGATGGTTTTTGTAATTTGACTAGTCGAACACTTCATTGGTTTGTTTGTTTAACAATCGTCGCATCGTTATTTTTTTCAAAAAAAAGTACTCAAACATTAAGACTCGAGGGATAAACTATTAGCATCTCTCTGATCTCATAGCATAATTCAAGCTAGACAAAATAAAAGGAAAAATGAAAACAATAAACAAACACAGAAGTTTTATCTTATTTCTGTTTGATGATGTAGCTCTGCAATAATTGAAACAAATGCCTAGGAGAGTTATCGGAATAATGAGAATCTATTCTGAATAGTTTTCTAAGGGGAAAACGGTTGGAGAGTCAGGTAGCGACAACTTAATCTGACGTGTTCTACTTATTTAATGCCCACTGTAGCCTGGAAAGATCCAGGCGATTGGATAGAGTCATGGTTGACAGGCTGTTCGGTGGTGGGGCACGTGCTCGACATATTAGCCTACTACGATACCAAAGGGCAGCTAGGATCCTTCCGCAAATTGTGGACCTTTTTATCCACAATGATCTGGACCGTTGGTGCAGAACATCTCCGGTCATAAAATCCATTAGATCCATCTCCAATCATAAAATCCAATAAATCCATTTTGGTGCATTTTCAATACCAATTTGGTATCGTTTTAACACCAAATATTTTTCCAACTCCAACTAATACACATCATTTCCTACACTAAAAGAATATTCCTTAGAATATTATATTTTTCCGTCTTATAATTTATTATTCAACATACATATTAATTTCCTACATATTAATTTTTCTATTGTGATAATAAAAATTATTATTAAAATTAATAATTATTATTTAAGTTAATAACTAATATAAATTTATAATATATAAATTTTACATAATAAATTAAATTAAATAATAATAATTTATAATATTTAAACATATTTTAAATATAAATTTAATAATATAATATATTATATTAAAGAAAGTAGTTTTGTAAATTTAAAAAGTAGAAAACATATTTAAAAAAAGCACTTGCACCAAAATGGTGCAAATTTAAGGGTATTGGTTGTGTTGGTGCAGTTTGCACTGATAATCAAACTCTACGATCCTACAAGTTGGAGTGTATTTGGTGGCCCTTTTACACCATTTTGGTATAAAAGGGACACTGTTGGAGATGGTCTTATGGCTTAGAAGACTTGAAATGGACCCTGGTGGTTGAGGCTTAAATCAGCTGCTGGGGTATAAGTCATCCAAGAGAAACAAACACTCGTTATGTGAGTCACGAACAGAGGAACAGTGTGCCTTGGCTAACACCCTTTTAACTTAACTAGGTGGAAGCTATAATTTAGTGAATTTTTATTTAAAATAATAAAAGATAGTTATTTGAGTTAATTAATTATTAATTTGAAAGGATTAGAGAAATTAATAAGATATAATTACTTTGGGAACTACAACATACAGCAAAGAATCTTCTAGACACCGTGTGGGTTTGATGTAGCTAGCTGGGTAAGACGTGTAATGCTGGAGAAATGGTCAAGTGGAGGAGATTGTCAAAGGAATTAGCAATGTGAAGGAGGGTGCTGAAGATGCTCTCTTAGAGAGAAGAATCGTCAACAAATGTGTCACTGATAGTGGTAGACATTTATAACTTGAACTTGATAAACCAAATTGAGCTAAATCAAAAGGATAGTTTATCATTTTAACAATATAATTTCAGTTTGGATATTTGATAAAATTATGGGTTTCAATTTGGTTTTAGTTGTGATTTAATTTTGGTTTGAACTTGAACAAATCGTCAAATTTGAATCCAACCGTTAAGGTTTTTAGAGTATATAGTATAGGTAAATATTTATCATGATATTTTTTTCTTTTTATATGATTTTAGTTTGGGTATTTGGTAGAACTATCAGGTTGAATTTGTTTTTATTTGAGCTTTCCCTAAACTTTTAAAATCAAATCGAACTGTTAAAATTTTTATAGTACTTATGCACAAATAAATTAATATGTTAATTATTGCACTTTCTTCTGGTTATTTTCTTTTTTATGTTCCCTAATCAATATTCTGAAAAGTATAATATTTTTTTATTAATTTTAACTGGATTGTTTGTGTATAAACTAGTTTTTAAATGATTTTTTGTTAATTTATATTTATGTTTTTATTAATGGTTTCAAAATGAACCTAATTGAAAATTTCAATTTGGTTTTAAACTGAATTGAAATGGTTTTGGTTTGAATTTTACAAATCAAAATATCTCAAATTGTTTTTGTTTTTTTCACTAAACTGATAAAATGAACTGTGCTAACCCCTTGCCACTAATCAAGAAGAGATGAAGTGGTGGAAGGTCGAAGTCCTATGGGAAGAGAAACGAATGTTGCTGGAGTGATTGGTGGGACTTGGGACGTGACATTGTTTGTTGTTGATCTATCATTTATATATATCTTAAGTTATTTATTTATCTTCTGCATTTTTTTAAAAAAATTATAGAAGTCGAGATAAGTTTAGATCTTGTTTTCAAATTTATTTTATTGGTCTTTATGGAAGCCACCCATAATTCTGGCTTAAAGGCATTCGAAATCCATGACTTCTATCCACTAGACATGCCATGTGTCATCCTAGTTGAAAGAACTGCCATGAATAAGGAGAGTCTACTAGGAAGTTTACCTAATCATGCACTTTAAATAAATAACATAATAATTTCACCATAAACAAAATTGATTTTTTAAAAAATAAATAAAATATATCTTCTAATTTATTTTGTTTAGTTTGAACAGAATAATAAATATCATTAAATGGTTTATAAATTTTTATCCATAATAAAATCATGGTTGATTTCTTTGTATATAATTTTTTAAAAATGTTTTTAATCATAGAAGCAGTTCACTTCTAAACCTCTTTTATTTTTTTTATTGTTGAAATGACATTTAAAAAAAACTGGCAGCCATGCTTCCTTGAGTTTATTTATTTGCTTTATTTAGATTGTGACTTTAGTGCTTCTCTAAATAGACACGTGTCATCCGTTAAAGATGCCACATTCAATAAATAGAGTCCCTGGAAGACTGCCTGAAATCACATCGTTTAAATAAGATATCCAGTCACTCATGCATCGCTACCTCATCTGAACAAGCGAAAAGGGCCCTAATCCTTATGGACAGTAAATTAATTAAAGGATTAAATCCTTTATCCAAAAAATTACTATTTTTTTATCATTTTACAAAAGACCATATGATGAATCAATATATTGAAATTCCTTTAAAATGGAGTTTGTAACAATCTTACTACTAGGGGTGGGCATGGAATAGATCAGGAAAAAGCCCAAACCCCAAATTATGAAAAGACAAAAAATGATCATATTGATTTCCTTTTCTTTTTTTTTTCAAAGACAAAAAATGACTTGGTCAAACTGGAATTAGTTTAAGTTTCAAATGTCTTGATTTTCTTTGGTTTGTGAATATCTACACGCATTTTAAATACTTACGAAATCAAGTTTTTGTAGATTATCTCTTCGGTCTAAATTAAATTAATTTCAGTTATAATATTTAGTCTATCTGTATCATAGTTGGTTTATACATGTTTATAGTGAATCTTATATTTGTTCATAGTAAATCATATATTTTAGTTATTTTCAATTAAATTTGGACCAGATATTTTAGATTTTTCATCGAAGGCCAAAACTAAAAAAAAAAACAAAGTTTAAACTGGAATTACTTAAATTTATAGAATACTGCTGGTACACTAAAATGTTATTGGTAAGTTATGAGGATTTTGTTTTTCTTTTAGTTTTTGAAGACACTATAAAAAATTTCATCTGCTTTATTTGCTAACATATGTGTGATTATCCTGTAACATAAAATACCCAATTATTCATGAGTAAAGGAAATTCTGATTTTGACTCTTATTTACTATGAATCTGATTGTCCTGACTTAGATTAATTAGTTACTTCAGGTACTCATGAACATGATTATTTCTGGTCTTATTTTGACATTTAAATATACATTATTTTCATGCCAAATTTTAAACATTTACTTATTTGATTTGTTTATTTGCAGAGCAAAGATCATATACCCTACCAAATACTATGTTGTTAATTTTCATTTTCCAAAAGGGTTGCTCAATTAAAGAAGAAATTTTTTAAACCATGTTAAGGCTACTAAAGTCTTTCTTCAATGGAATTTTTTTTTGTAAGCTCCGCTACAGTAAGTTGATCAAAATAAAGGATCTTTGCTAGTCAAAGATTTTTAAACTATCACTATAGTTTAGATAGTTGAATTGATATGATTGTATCAGTATTGGACAGTCAGTGATGGTGTAGGTATATGTATATGTTTACTATAATGTCATTGTTTATTTTACTATTGTTATCTACTGAGGAATATGATTTGGTTTAGAAGTATAATTAATATCCATTGTTTTTAATATTTCAGGCAATCCATGGACATGTATAGTAGCATAACATCGCCAAACATAGGATTCTTGGGGACTCCAACGCTTAGCAGATTATCTAGTTCCTTCATTTCTTCTTCCTTTCGGTCTGTGAAACACACACCAGAAATCATCGCATCACTTATAAGACCTTTGCTACCCACCACTGCCGTTGATCAACAGCAAGTCGAAGTAGAAACAAGTCAGAGCTCACAATCATTACTACTGCCCTCAAGAAAGCCTTCCTTGGAAAAGATACAAGAGAAGACTTATGATGAATTTCCCATCTCCAAAAATTGTTCCTATGGACAAGCAGTGCTCAATGGTATGCATGTTCAACCTAATTTCCTTTTTCATTTGGATTTTTTTAGGGGTATGATAATATTGACCAAAAAAATTGGTCCGAGGTTGTTGTTAGGTCCACTTGTCTCCTATATAATAAGAAGATATTTTTAGGGGATGAAATATTTTTATGTTAGATGTTCAATAGTTTTCAAATTCCCCATACTTTTTACATCGTGAATGAATAACTCATTTGAAAAATCTTTAATAAGTATACTAAAATTATGTTCTATGTCTTAGGAATTAATGTCCTATGTGGGGTTGGAATCCTTTCAACTCCTTACGCTGTCAAAGAAGGGGGATGGCTCGGCCTATCCATACTTCTAATATTTTCTGTGCTTGCTTGGTATACTGGCATTCTGCTGCGCTACTGCTTGGACAGTGAAGAAGGACTTGAGACATACCCTGATATCGGGCAGGCAGCCTTTGGCACCACAGGCCGATTTGCCATATCTGTACGTATAGGGCATGTCAAGTGCTCATCCCTTTTTATCTATTAATAGACCTGATGAGCTAATTAACCTTGGTTTTTAATCCGTGTATTGCAGATTGTTCTCTACCTGGAGTTGTATGTAAGTAATGAAAACAAATTCATATTTAAGCTTTGTGGGTAGTTCTATTTTTTAATTAAATATTTAATATTTCTAATTTACTGATTTTTGTATATTTTGCAGGCTTGCTGTGTTGAGTATATCATTTTAGAGAGGGATAACTTGTCTTCTTTGTTTCCAAATGCACAGTTGGAATTAGGTGTGCTACATATGGACTCTCCTCTTCTCTTTGCCATTTTGACCACTCTTCTCGTACTTCCCACAACATGGCTTCGAGATTTAAGTGTTCTTAGTTACCTATCAGGTGATTATATATTTATTTCCTTCTATTTGCATTTGTTAATTGTGAATGTGGTATATTCACCTTTTAGGTGCTTGTAGCAGCCAAATTTTGAAATTAGAAGCACAGTAATATGCAATGCTTGTACATATGCTAGAATACGAGCTTTCTCATGTAAAATACCTGGAAGAAACTGCAGGACATATCTTGCTCATAAAACTATTTTAGTTTAATATTCTACATGAAATTCATTTGATTATGAGAATGATGTTCATGTGGTTCTTTACCACAACATGAATGTCCTATTGGTGCAAAAGAACTCCTGCACACCAGCGCAAAATCATTTTATACTTTTATGTCCAATTTTCAAAACATTCAAAATGCATGTTTGACAAAATATTAAAAAGAGAAGCAAAAATTGGGAACTATTTTTGAATAAACAAGCTAACTCCTTTCTTACAACTAATTCTGTCAATATTTTGTAGTTGGAGGAGTCATTGCGTCTGTGCTAGCAGTCTTGTGCTTATTTTGGGTGGGTGCATTTGATAAAGTTGGTTTTGAAAATACTGGAACCCCATTAAATCTGCAAGGTATTCCAATTGCTATTGGTATATATGGCTACTGCTATTCTGGTCATGCTGTTTTCCCAAACATATATTCCTCACTGAAGAAACCTAGTCAATTCCCAATTATTCTCTTTACATGGTGAGTAGATCTTAAAACATTCTTAGTTGTTTGTTAATAGTTTCTAGTCATATAGAAACTAGTAGAACTAGGGTTGGCTAATAATGCATATGCAGTTTTGTAATTTGCACCTTAATGTTTGCTGGGGCTGCTGTGATGGGTTTCGCTATGTTTGGGGAGTCAACTATGTCACAGTTCACACTAAACATGCCACAGAATCTTGTGGCCTCCAAAATTGCTGTTTGGACAACGGTAATCCCCCATTGTATCTTGGATTATCCTTTTTGTTTCCTTTACTTGAAAGGAAGTCTAGAAGGTTGTTATTTTTTTGTAATTGGAATTTGGATACATCAATATTTTTCTTGCATTTTTGCATCATTCGTGTGGAAGCAAAATGATGGAAATTTGTGGCTTTTTCCCATCCTTTATATGTATCCATCATATTTATTAAGGGTGCAATTTTCCATCCACTTATCTTTCACTATGAAGTAAACAAGCGCTTACTATTAACCAAAGGTTGTCATATCCAACTGTATAATAGGCAAGCACAGTTATAATGGTACAATACTTTTCTTGAGAATATTTTACTATTAACCAAAGGTTGTCATATCCAACTGTATAATAGGCAAGCACAGTTAATGGTACAATACTTTTCTTGAGAATATTTTATAAGAAAAATAGAAGCTTATGAGGGGAAAAAAAAAATTGATATATGAAAAACAACTCTTATGGGAATGTTTAGATAACGCATATGATCATCAAAGAAGAGGTCATTAGGTCAAAAAAGAGCAAAACTTGGCCTAATGCTAATCTATGTTACTTGAACTCGAGTATACGAGTATATACAGATATAGATCTAGATGGCCCAGACAATTGCTCCCAAGAATTTTGAATGTGATGTTCAACTTAATTAAAGCGCTTCTGTTATATTTCTTATGAGCATAATTATCAATATCCGAGATGCTTATAACATGGTTTTAATTTAATAATCTTTACAAATTATGAACTAGAAACTAATGCCATCTTTTTTGACCTTGTTTTCAGGTGGTGAATCCAATTACCAAATATCCTTTGACCAAACATTGAGTTTTTGTTGTTCGTTGCTAGCATTGGTTTAAGTTTTATGAGTTTTGATTTCTAGTAGTCTATCCTATGATCTTGTCCAAATCTATCATTGTTCAATTTACAAATGCTAATTACTAGATCAACTATACATGGGGTCATAAGAAGAGCTTGTTAAAAACAAGCTCTTCTTATGACCCCATGTATAGTTGATCTAGTAATTAGGAGATTAAGTTAGCCAACGAAGCCAGCAGGGGTTTGATAAGGGATGTTGGGCTTCTGTGCTGCCCACCGCGAGTGCTTTCCGATTTACCCAAGTGGTCGGTGGGAAACTTCCGTGGGGCCGGGCCGGCCACCCCCAGGGATAGTCAATAAGAGGCTAACTGGGTTTAT
>JBBPFP010000084.1:762985-783394 GCA_037974795.1 Kaempferia galanga
GATTGAGTTTTTTGGCTCTGAGAAATAGAAGAATTCAAATTATTTCTTTGATTATAATACAAATTTAGATTAAAAAAATTTGTAGGTATTTTTGGCCGGATCATGTATTAAGGAGGACATATAGTGTAGTTGGTGACATCGTTGTATTTGATATGACATTTAACACAAACAAATACAAATTAATTTTTGCACCGTTTGTAAGAGTTAATAATCATTATCAGACAATTATTTTGGCTGCGGATTTCTAAGTGATAAGAAAACTGAGTCTTTTATTTGCTTGCTTAAGAAATTCATAGAAGACATGTCTAAAGGTGCACCAAACATCATTATCACTGATCAAGATCCTGCTATGATAAAAGTCATTGCTCAAGTTACCTCAGACAGTGCATAGATATTGTTTGTGACACATACTAAACAAATTTTTAGAAAAATTACACCCTTTGACTTTTTGAACCTACTATCAAAGCATAAAGAATGTCACTGTAAATTTTACAACAATTAATGAATTTGAGAAGACATGACAAGAAGTTATCAAGTCTCCTACCTTAGAGAAAAATAATTGGTTGTCGTTGATCTATGAATTGTGAGATAGGTGGGCGCAAGTTTATTTTAGACATATTTTGTGTTGGAATGTTAAGTAGTCAGATATTTGAGAGCTCACATTTATTTTTCAAAAGGTATATCTCAAATAAGAACTCATTGATAGATTTTATCACTCGTTTCAATATGGCACTAAGACACCATTGATATATTCTTTGCAAAGATATATATCCTCAATGTCTTAATCATTTGTATTAATGATTAGTAGTTATTTATTATTTATCTTTTCTGTATTAATAAAAATGAATTGATAAGATATTAGGGATGAACGAATTGTCTTTTGACCATATTGTTGGTACAAAGATAGCTATAGCGACCAAGGAGGCAGAGTTGTTGTCGATGCATTAGAACGGTGACAACATGATTATGCTTATGCAAAATTCACCTTGCACTAAATAAATTCTGAAATGGCACATTGATTCCCTATTATTGAAATTGCCAAAAGAACATTTTTTAAATAAATGATTAACCCTATCTTCTTTTAATACCGAATATATTCTTTGTATTTCAATATTATTCTAATCACAAAACCATTGCTGCAACACATAACAACTACATAATAAGATAATTCATTTTTGATTTTTATTTTAAAAAATACCATACATCAAAAATTTTATATAAAAAAATTAATTTGGTCCATATTACTCAAAATTAATTAAAATCTCTTTTAAAAAAATAAAATTATTATAACAATCATTTAGTAATTAGTACACTACATTAGTAATCAAATTTAAGTAATTTTAATCTAATTAATATTTGTTTATAAATATAAAAGTATTCCATTTATATTTGTTTTTTTAAATACATTTAGTAACTCCTCGATGGTTCCTTTTAATACCAAGCACCCATGATTTTTCAAATAGGAGGGCATCCCTGGTTCCAGATCCTTCGAATCCCACACCGCCGTCCCTGTCCCAAGTCAATCAATAGATTGAGCGTGTGACGACAGCCATGGCACCGCTGGCCGCTGCGCATCGCCTTCCTCTGTAAGCCGTTCAATCCCTCCTCTTCTTCTTTTCTTCTTCTTCTCACGGGCGCATCGCAGTTTGCATTACACTCCAAACAACTCCATTCTCTACCCATCCAAGCCATCCTCTTCTTCTTTCTCTCTCTCGTACGTCTTCAAAATCTCACCTTTCTCGACGACCATGGAGATGGAGCCAGCCGTCGCCCCTTCTCTCAGCCAATTGAAAGATCTCCCAATCTGAATCATACCTCCCTTCCAGGCCATGATTTGCCTCGCCGCCGCTCCCGTCCCCAGTATCCATGCTTCCTCCTTCAGTCTCCCCTCCGGCAGGGGTGGGAAATCCCTCCGCCATCTCCCTCCTCTCGTCTGCAGCGTCAATCGAGGGGCAGAGACCGCTAAAATCGTGCACCACGGCGGGAGTTGGAGGCGCCACGGTGCTTGGGAGATCTACCCGACTCGCACCTGGAGGAGCGACCGCCGTGAGGAGGAGCGGCAGCAGGTGTGGGCTTTGTGCGGGTTCGGGTATTGGGTGCAGGGCTTCAGGTGCTTCCCGTGGCTGGCCCTCAATTTCCACCTGGTCCACGCCCTCCACCTGAGCCCGTCCACGCTGCAACTGGTGCAGCACACTGGGTGCCTCCCCATGGTGGCAAAGCCCCTCTTTGGGGTCATCTCCGATTCTGTTTATATTGGGGATGCTCGTAGGCTGCCCTACATCGCCATTGGCGGTGAGTTCTTCATTTTTGCATTTCTTGATTTATTCTTACGAAGTTCAAGCCCGAAACTTTTTGCTAGACTTCTGATAATCCACTGACTTCTACCCTAATCCAGAGAGCGTATTGGCCAGTTTGGCAAGATTCATGCAATTTTTTTGCTTGGCTTGGTTAATTTTACCTGTGATAAAAGAAAAATGCATCTTTCTTGCAGCATTTTTACAGCTTATGTCTTGGGGGACACTGGCGTTTTTTGCTACAAACAGAAAAATACTTTCCCTGCAAATGGCTTGCATTTTATTGGGAAATCTCGGAGCATCAATTACAGAAGTCGTCAGTGATGCACTTGTCGCTGAGCTCGGTAGAACACGAAGAGAAGGCGAGCTCCAGTCTCATGCGTTCATTGCTCTGGCAGCAGGAGCACTCTTGGGGAACCTATCTGGTGGATTTATCATGCTAAAAATACAAGAACCGAATATGATGTTTTTCACCTTCTGTTTCCTACTTGCATTGCAACTGGCCCTCTCCTTGACTACAAGAGAGACGTCACTTAATTCACGGTCAAGCTCAAAGTATGGAAGAATTGTTCGCAGTTCAATTTCAGAAAACCTTAGCAGCAAGGTCTCTAATCTCATAGCAGCGATCAATGAAGAGAGGATCTTTTACCCCCTTTCATGGGTTGTAGCTTCTGTTGCCATTGTTCCCATTCTTTCAGGATCGATGTTTTGTTTTCAAACGCAGTTTCTGAAGCTTGATCCTTCGATAATCGGATTATCCAAAGTGATCGGCCAGATGATGGTGCTGTGTGCAACTGTCTTCTACGATAAATACTTGAAGAGAATCCCAATGAGGAAGTTGATGTTTGGCATGCAGATCCTCTATGCTTTCTCCCTCCTCACAGACTTCTTCTTGGTGAAACAAATCAACACCAAGCTGAACATACCTAATGAAGTCTACGTGCTTTGTTTTTCTTCACTGGCCGAAGCTTGTGCACAGTTCAAGATCTTGCCTTTTTCTGTTCTGTTCTCGCAGCAATGCCCCTCCGGATGCGAGGCCTCGCTCTTTGCATTCTTCGCCTCAGCGATGTGCCTGTCCTCAATATTAAGCGGCGTTCTCGGTGTCGGACTCGCCTCTTTGATCGGAGTGTCGTCGGGGGATTACTCGCGCTTGCATTTGGGAATTCTCTTCCAGTTTATATCTGCATTTATTCCTTTGGCCTGGATATCTTGCCTACCGGCAATGGAGGACTCGGAGGAGATGCAACTAGCTACACGGTGAAGAATTCTACTAAACGATGGCTTATCGGGCTACCAGAGATGCATACAGATGCGATAGAGATCGACATTTTTGTTCATTGTAAACTGCTGAACGATATCTACTAGAATTCGTTAAACTGATCTACAGTTTGTGAAGCAATCCGGCACTTATGTTTTCATTATGCATATGTAAATGGATGTACAGTTTGGGATGGAAAGAATTCCAGTTGTTGATCAGGAGTCCTCTCTTGTGTTTCAATGGAAGTTTTCTCTTCATAATTCAGTGAGTAAAGCTTTCAAGTTTTGCTTCAGTAGAAGAATTCATTCACATTACCAATCAACTTCAATATGCTTTTCTAAAGATTGTTAGTATTGTAAAACTTAATAAGCGTTATTGTTAGTAAAGATTGTTATTATTGTTTTTGGAACCACCATCCTGAGTTTATTGTGTCATTGCAGGGGTTGAATATATGCCTTAAAAAAAATCAATAAAATCACAGTTTAATGAGAACGAAGTAGGCAGATTAATAGGAACCAATAATTGGATCCGTAAGAGGCAGCTAGATCTCTCACCGCAGCCGCTCACTCAATTCCATCGGGACCCAGCCAACCACAGCCGCACACGTGTTGCTAACTGGATCTTTCAGAGAGGCAATCTTCTGTTTCTCTTCTGACAGTTGGCAGCAGGTAAGCGGCTCATGGCCTCCTCTTTTTGTCTTTAGCACCCTCTTTTTTTTTTTGCCATTTTCTTTGTCTTTTAGCACACACATGTTTGTTGTTATTTTGTTTTCCGACTAAACAATTTCAAAACTTTGCGTCACTTCTGAATTGAAAGCGTAGTTCCGGGAGGTGGTTTCTGAGATTTAAATTTGGAAAATTCTTATTTAACTCCTCAAAAGTTTTCTCTACTTTAAAACTTATTTTTCTTTTATTGACTAAAGCCATTTTCTTGCAAGAAATCCCAATTCCTTTATCATTCAATGCTTTCCCTGTTTAACCCCAAAAAATAAAAGGTTCAATCAAATTTAGAACGCAATAAACATTAATATTTTCTTTCAGTAAATCAACTCACACTTCTGCAGAAGTCTATTTTGCTGGAGAATTGAAAAGAAAGATTATAGTGCATAACAACTGCAGCATATTCAAACACTTTAACTATAATCATTAATATTTTATTTCTCAACGTACCTCTCCATCCACAGCTACGATCCTCTAGTCCATAAATTATAGACCACTCCTGGTTTATAATGATCTGAACCGTTGGTACAGATCAAATACCTAAAGAGCTCGATGCACCTTGAGTAGTAACTACATAGTAATTTTTTTTATCTACACTAATAGCCTTCTTATGGTTATTAATATAGTCTTAAAGGAAAGCAGCAACAACTTGATCTTGCTGCACATCATCCAGATTCCACAAACTCCCCCATAATCCTCCATCGTATTCCTCCACCACCTCCGCCGCCACCCCCACCGATCCATATTCATCGCCGGCCTGAAGAGCTATGCCACCGTTGTCGGTGCTGCCGCCCCAGTCTTGAAGCATGCGCAGGTATGTAACCTCCTGCTCAATCTGCTGCACCATGTCCTCTTTATCACCAAAGTGACTATTGCAGTCCAAGTGCCGAATTTGTTGTGATACATATTTCTGCTGTTGCTGTTGCTGCTGCTGCTGCTTCAGAAACTGAGTTCTAGCCCTTCCGATGTTCTTGGAGGGCACTCTGCTCTTCTTGAAGTGTGTCCTCCAGTAGTTCTTGATCGCGTTGTCCGTCCTTCCCGGTAGACTTCGAGCTATAATCGACCATCTATGAGCACACATACATATTATATGATCAGCAAGCTAAGTGTACATATAAGAAGGCTTTTATGAAACTAGTTAACAAGATAGCTAGTCACCTATTTCCCCACGCAGCATGAAGCTCGAGGATGATGTCCTCCTCCTCTGGTGTTATATTTCCTCTCTTGAGGTCAGGCCTCAGGTAGTTCACCCAACGCAACCTGCAACTCTTTCCACTCCTCCTTAACCCTGTTAATTTGGAAATGGAGCTCCATCGTCCTTCACCATGGAGGTTGACATGATCAATGAGGAGCTTGTCTTCCATGGCGGTCCAGGGGCCCTTTCTCCAGCCGTCCTCTTCTCCCAAAGGTGAAGAACAGTGCTGCCCATCCATGTAACGTGGGTAGGGACTTAATTAAAACAGAGGACCCCTTCTCTGAAAGTTGCAATCCAGTATTAAGCAACTAGCTAGCTAGCTAGTAGCGTCTAGCTCCTTGAGAGTGACACAACATTGGACGATGAGAGGAGGATCAAGAGGTCGCTTACATATTTATACGAGCAAAAATTATAATTAGAAGGGTGCTTATTCATCCATCGATCCTTCTAAACAATTGTGTTATATTAATTATATGTTCTTATCGATCAAAAGCCAAAAGGTGTACAGTTGCATGCCTAACTCCAGTTGCATGCCTAACTTCCCATGGATGGTGAGGTTGACGTAAAGTCAAATAAAGACAAAGCCAGTCCAAAGCATCACAAATTAACGCGTATAAGAGTGCTCCAGATGCTTTGGTCAAATGATTGGCATCGAATTGCAGGCAAAAAGCTCAAAGTTTTGCTGATGAATGTTAATCATGATCACTTCATCCTCTTCTAGATGAAAGATGTGTATATTCTACCTTTTCCCATTGATAAAATGAAATCATAAACGTTGCATCTTTGTGCTTAATTCGTTTTAACATGAATTTTAGACGCAAATTGCGGTAAGTGGAAGATAAACTTTAACCTAAAGAAGAATAATATTGCTTATTAATTATGGTATTTTTAAAGCCAATCATGAACATGTCATGGATCATGATGATAATTAATATAATAAAATTTGGAACAAAAACACGTGATTTTTTTTTCATTGAAATTAAAGGAAAGACATCAACATTTAGAATGTTTTCTTAGTGACTTCTCTCTCAAATAGAAGGTGTACTACTAATCGTATATGTGCTAGTTTTTGTAGTTTAATTTTCAATTCTTAAGGATTAAGAGCGCATCTAGATTAACTAAGCAGCCAAATTGATTTATTAAACAAATACTCATCACATCGTAACCAAAGTGACTTCACCTTAATCATCAAACTAAAGGGCACAAGGGCTTTTGCAATCTTTATCGAGTTAATTAATTAATTGGCTTCACCTTAAAGACATGGAGCTGGCTAGAGCTAGAAACTTCTCCAAATAAAGCACCAAGCAAAGAATCCATGGCCATACACATACACTTCCTTTTAAATTAAGGAAACAAATGTCACAAGTACTGTTTTAATTAGAACATTCTATATTTCTAATGTATATCATAGAAACATTTTTTTTCATTAAGTGTATTGCAATAAAAGAGTATTAATCTATTTAATTGGAATTTCACCATAATTTCTCCTTTTTTTCCCCCTCATCATTATATGTATTGCTCTTGAAAATTTGTATTTTCCTTGGACAATAATTGAGGTCTTGGGATTTGAACGAGGACACTAAAAAAGACGAGATGATGAAGACTCACAATAAAGAGGAAGAGCTTGCCCGTTCAGTGATCATAGTGGTGGTTTGTGTCCTCTTGATGTGAACTATGTGGCCAATGGCTTGAGCCCATTTGCTTCATTGCGGTGCCTTTGTCCGTGCTTTCGGATTGATTGTTTCCTAAGAAAATGATTATTTAATGGATGTTTGATGTGGGTTAATGGAGAAACGATGCTATTGTTGGCAAGAATGCATCATCATTTAGGAATAAAAATAATTTAATGGGGTTAGTACAAATCTTTAACGATGTGGAGAAGACCTTGACCCATTGTTGTGGCAACATGTGGCAAGGTTTGTGAAAAGGAAAGAATGGGAGTGGGACATTTGTTTGCTAGGATTCAAAGGGCATGATCACGCCTGATGAGATGACGTAGATATCAAAATATATATATAAATATACACGATATTTGATATCTTGTTCGACATTTTCTTTGTAACTGTGAGCGATATCTAATATAGTTGATTTGATATGATAAAATTAAATTTTTTTAATCCTTGTCTCCCACTCTCATTTGTATGTAATAATTTTCTCTTTTTCATTTTAAATTAAAAATAAAATATTTTCTTCTCTCTCATGATTACATGTAGTTATAGTAAAATTCTGTCTTCTCTTCCTGAAGTAGCTGTAACAAATTGTTACTGTTAGTGCAGCTAATAGCTATAACAAGCTGTTGCAGTTACTAGCTACAACAAGCTGTTGCAGCTAATGCAGCTACTAGCTACAATAGGCTATTGCAGTTACTAGCTGCAACAAGATGTTGCAATTACTAGCTACAACAAGATGTTGCATTTACTAACTGCAACAAGCTGTTGGAGTTGTTGCAACTAGTAGTTGCAACAAACTATTACATGCAGATGAGAAAGAAAGAGAGAGAAAATAGGTTGTATGCAGATGAGAGAGAAAAGTTATTGCATGTAGATGAAAGAGGAAAAAGATAAAAGCTATTATAGATAGGTGAGAGAGTGATTAAAAAATTAGATTTTAGCCATGTCAGATTACCCACATCGAATATCGATCATATAAGATCGGACAAGATAACATTTGTCTATATAGATTTATAGAGACTCCGTACTAAGTTATTACACGGTGGTACAGTAGAATTTTTAAATTTCAATGGGCACTAAGTGTTGTTCCCCAATTCAATCATGCATGGAGAATTGTGGGCCAGCTAAGAGAGTTTATGAGCTTTGGATAACTTCTACTTTTAACTTGGTCTTACCAACTTTGGATTAGCAATTGAGCTAACAAAATTAATGGATTGATGCTCTCAAATAGCTGAACAATAGACAATGAAAAGTGCAACATATGTGATATCGAATTACCATTAGGGTTCACAAATGGTTGATTATGTATGATTTCGGATTGTGAAATGGATTTTGCACCTTGATAAGGAATGTTTAAGCTTTAAAGTAGAATTTATTGTGTCACCCTAATTTAGTCTGAGAAGTGTCAGTGCAGGGAAACACCTTAATAACTCAACACAAGTATTTAGTGAGATCTTTTGGGGAGTGTGAAGTAATAACAAGCAATTGTTTGATCATGTGACAATGTTTTTTGTCAGAAGATAATTAGGGTAACACGAGAACTGAAATAGAGAAACCTTTTAACCTTCAACAGCTATATAAAACCATAACCTGCATCGATCAAGTATCCACAGGAATAATCGTAGAGCAATGAAGGATTTAATAGTGAATATGACTAAAAGAAATGAAGGAAAGGTGAAATACTGTGCTTCTGCGTGTTTGAGCATAGAGAAAAATGTAGGTATATGAAATTGAAGAGGAAAGAAAACCCACATATTTCCAACTACCACCAACTAGTGTCACTCCCTCTGAAGGGAAAATCTACTATCTACACTAGTACATAACAAAAATCAAATGAAAAGAGAGGAAAAAAGACAGCCTACATATAATTTTTCTCCACCTCTCCAGTTTTATTCACTGGCACCCTTGAAGCATTCCCCAATTTGTTTTCCCCACTTGAATCTCCACCTTTCACTTTCTCCAGTATACCCGAATCCATCATGCAGGACTACAAATAGAAGAAAAGATAAGAGCGATGTTCTACAAGAATATGTTTTGCAGAACATGGTTGACATTCTCAAACCGATCACCTCAGTTGAGGTTGCCCAGAGAATGACCTCGAGGGTTGAATACGACCGGTGGGAACCCTGGGGGAAGAGGAAAATATCTGTGAACGATGGAGCATGTCAACCATTGAAGGAGTCTGATAAGCATGGAGGAGGCTGGCAGACTCGGTGGAGTCTCCACGTGCTGTTGCTCTCTGCCATGAATGTGAGCTCAGCCCTGATAGCAGATATGCACGCCCAGAGGATTCATATCTCTGCTGGCTAGCCATCCTCTCCTGCATCTCTCTTAGTTCTGCATCCAGAGCCAGGCAAAGTTGGTCACCAGACAGTCGTGCCAAGGAGTCAGTCAGTCTCTTCCTCTGCTCCCCGAGTATGCTTACTGCTTCATCTAGAGCACCATGATCAGCAGCATCCCTGGCATCTTGCATTGCCTCAGCAGATTGGACACGAATTATCTGTCTGTCAACCTCTACAGATGGTGTGCATGATACGACAGTTTCTGGCCTTTCGATCCTTACTTCATCTTGCAGACTGACAGTTTCTTTGGAGATAGCATCTATGTACGCACAACACACCCTGAGCTGCAGAGTGTCTTGCGAAGGTGGAAGGTTAATATACACAAGAAAATCTCTCTCTTCATCTGCATAGAGGTCAGCCACATTGATTGATCCAGATAGCATATTATCTTCTATCTTATTTGTATAGCTGCCAGATTTAATTGCGACAATTTGCACACCGGGTTGCACAGATTCCACCGTCAAACGCATCTCTTTCACAACCACACTTAGGAGCCCACCAATGCACTGAGCGAATGCATCTTGAATCACAATCTCAGATTCAATAAAAGAGAATGTTCCACCTGAAATCTCAGAGATGGAATGCATTGCAGAGGAATCATGGTCGGCGCCGAAACCAAAAGTATGGACAGGAATCTGGTGTGTTGTGTGGCCAAGAATCGACGATGGAATAAGTGACCTATAGTCTGGACGAGTTTGAAAATTTCTACCCAAATTGGAGGACATAGTGTATGTGTCCTGCCCGTCAGATAGAAGGATAATACTGCATACTGGGTTCTGCTCCTTGCGTTCATCGATCACTTTGGCACCTTTTCTGAGGCCTTCTGCAATATTAGTACCACCACAAGACACTAATGAATTTACAGCTAGCAGTGCATGCTGCCTACCGGATTCTGTCATCTTCCTGAGGGGGAAAAGCCTCCGTGCAGTTGATGAAAAGGCAATAACTGAAAGTCGATCAAGGGGACCAAGATTTTGGATTACAAAACTCATGGCTCGCTTCAAAAGTGCTAGCTTCGTGCCTGCCATGCTGCCACTGGTGTCAAGTATTGTGACAAGATCTACAGGAGCACGAGAACTCCGTGCCATTCCAGGAGCAATATTGAGGTTTCTACTAGGGCTTTGTTCACTGATAGCATTAGAGGACTTCAAGCGTATCAAGACAATGAAGTTCTCCTGGGAGACTGATTTCGGAATGGCCGAGAATAATGGAACTGATTTGATTTCTACACTTCTAGCAGATTTTGGCTGCATAATTCCCCCTGTTACTGGCTGGAAGTTTAGAGGCTCATCGTCATTGTAAGTGCTCGGTTCAGAAGCATGGAAGAAAGACAATGGACGGTGTTGCTGATTAGCTGAGTTTGCTCGAGTAAGCATGCGTATAACTGTCATTTGGCCATCTTCCTGTGGCCAGTTGACTGGATTTACTCTGGCTCTACCATGAGGATGCTCAACAGTGAGGGGGGCTTGAAAGGGCAACTCTTTCCACTTAGCTCTGCAAACTGGACACACATGGTTGCCATATTTCACATTGAAGGCAATGCACTGGAAGTGAAATGTGTGAGAGCATTCGGCCGTGAAGAGAGCTTGGCCTTGCCCAGCTTTCATGGTACCAAGACAAATGGTGCATGTCTTCTAAAAAAAGGAGCAAAATGGTACAATGTCAGAAAACTACCAAAATGAAGTGTGATAAGAATAATACGAACAGAAACAAACAGTAAAGGAAATCAGTTACAAACAAGTAATGCAATAAAACTAAACAAGTGAGAGACGGAGGAAAGAAATTTGTTTCATTTTCACCATAAGAAGAATATATCCATAAGGGAATCATCAAAATTTCCTGTTTGTAGAACATGCCCAAGTTTTCAAAACAATATAATGAAAATTTAAGATGGTAAAGTGCCAACAAAAAGCATATATGCGGGCCAAAACATAGCAAACAACTGAAAAAATGAAGGAAATTACGTGGATAAGATATTGCACTAGAAAGATTCTTTACTTAAGTTTTGTGGTACTTTTTTCAGTTTACGAAGATTCTCTAAGTTAGGTAACTTACAAGTACCTGTACCAATATCACTCTTTAACCAGACTTTAGAAAATATAAAATACAAAGACGAAACTGGAAAAAGAGATTGGAGGCAAGATGGAATCTGGAAGTTTATGTTAGTAATATTTACTTGGGTTAATGATCTAAATTATATATAATTTAAGTAATATGTTAACAATGCATGCATGATTTGGACCAGTAACCCTATTTAACAACACAGGCCCTATAAAATGCATGTAACTGAATGCCTTGGATGTCCCTACAAAGAAAATTCACTAACAGAAGTAGCTTATAGCTCTCTAAAAATCCAAAGAAGTTATCAAGATCTATTTGTTCCTAATGTAATTGTTTTAATGTTTCATAGTTTTATCAAATGATTATAGAAATTTGTTTGGAAATGACGTGAATAGAAGTGTTAAGTCACAAACACTAGATAAATAGATGAGCATCAACTCAACTGGTCATTAGAAGTTAACCAAGAATATTTACTAGAACATCATATGACACGGATTAATTAGCAACATGTGCAATCTGTAACTGTAGGACAAGGTGCTATCATAGATAAAAACTACCAAGATATCCACCAGAAACTTCAAAAGAAAAAATGAAAGAAAGAAACCACATTTTTCGTGTTGGACCAGCTTCATAAAAGTTCATTAAGGACTGATCATAATAATCTTTCACCCATCATCCAACCTGCTAATGATGTTCATGTTGTAATTCCCATACAGTCCAAATGATGGTGATTGAGCTACTTCACATTAGTCATTACAGCATTGGGAGTACAGCTCGTAAGAAGGCACACATTTACTAAAGTCCACCAAAGACTATAGCCAGTTAAACCACAAAAATCTTAGCCACTTTAGTTACCCGATCATTTTCATCCATTATAATTCTAAAAAAAAAGAACAAATGGAAATTATCTGGAACACCACATACTGTGCAGGCAAAATCAACAGCAGCAGAGTGCTTAAATTAAGAAAGCTTGAATGATTTTTATTTATTCATTGGGTTTTGAGGGGCCTCGTAAGTTTAGCCTTAGCCATACTTAGTCAACAGTCTCTAATTTGAAAAGGGTAAGAAACAAAAGAAAACAAACCCTCACGCCTTCACATGAAGCCATTTTACCTTCCGAGGATTAAAGAAGAAAATAAAACAAACCTCGCCCTTTTTCCAATAAGCCAATTGAATTGGTCCTAAGGCCAAGGGGCCGCAAGACGTTATCGGGAAGAGCACAAGCGACAACAATATGTAAGAGAGAAAATGCTAGTTTGCTTATTTTGACGGAACAATAAACAAATAAAAGTCACATCGAAGGGGAGCATTTTATCTTCTCTAAATATACATTTAAAAATGAGAAATATAATTGCTTGTAATGACGAAGTTTCTTGAAATCGCAAGAAGCTCAGCAAAAATGATCAATAACTAGCACCAAACAAATAGAAACCATAAAAGTACGCACCTTCGCCGATCTGCTCAAGGATCTACGAAGCCGGAGGCCACCAGAGGACGGATTCGGCGTCGTGGGCATCTGCGGCTGTAGTTCCTGCGTCGCCGTCGAGCCTCCTGGCGAAGAATCCGCAGGGAAGGCGGCGTCGGTCGAGTCCCTCCTGCCGCCGGTCGCAGCCTCGGCCGTACGAGGGCCGTCGTCGTCGATATCGGCGGTTTGCGGGAGAGAAACGCAAAGATTGAGCCCGAAGGCTCTCTTCGCTCTACTCCACGAGTTCGCCATGGCTTCGTCCGCTGCAGAGAAGGGGCAAGGCAAAAATACACTTACAAAACCGGACCAAGGTGACACCTTTCCTTCAGGCCGCGCTTCGAGGAGAGTAAAAAAAAAAATCGCGCTTACTAAACAGGATCCTTCGCAGCTGATTCCGGCGAGGATCACACTGCTGTGGATTGACGAACCCTAGGAAGAGGAAAAAAGGCGGATCGATTCTCCGTCCAGAAGAATTACAGAGGAGAGAGATGGGGATCGTGGAGCGGAGGACGAAGGAGGGAAAGGAGGAGGATGGGTTCTCGTCAGAGGTGGGAGCCGTCAGGAAGAATTATAGAGGAGAGAGGTGCGGCTCCTGGAGCGGACTGAGGACGAGGAGTTTTGACCTTTGCGACATTTCGTTTTGGGAAACGCAAAGAGAAGAACGAGGACAGGGTGTCATTTCGCGACAAACGATCTTCTTATGTTTGGATAATCTTTCTGATTCTGAATCTGCCCGTGCCTAATGAATTTATTAACCGAAATGCCACTGCACTCTCAGCACAGTTTGCAATCGGTCCTCCAATTTTTTAAAATTCTTCAACCAACCTAAATACTTCGAGGATATTTGCAAAATACGCCTCTTAGCTTGCCAAATATTTCAAATTTTTGTATGAAAGATTCATAATTAACATTAACTTCTATCTTTAATATTTAACCCACTACATCAATTTCATACTTTTCGATGTAAAATATAGTAATACACAGGGACTAAATAAGAACATTTCATCCCGCTGTCCTGTAGCGTAGGGGTATGCTCGTAAGAAAAATTAAAAGGTTGCGGGGATTAATTGGATGCGTAATGAGTCGTCCAAGTCCGACAGCTGCAGCGAGCCATTAAAGAAGGAGAAATCTTTTTTTTTTCTGGAAAAAAAAATAAAGAAAAAGAAGGAAGACGACGACATTTCGCCTGTGAGAAATTAAAGTCGGACAGTGGACGCCAGAAAGAGAGCGAGTCAATCTACACACCGTTTTACGAAAATCCCCCTAAATTTTCATAATTGTCAACTTGCCCCGCATGCAGGCATAACGCTGTGAGTTCCCGGCGCCTCTGCAACTCCCTCCCCGTCACCTTTGTGGGCGTCTGAAATCCCCTCTCAGCTTAAATTTGTTTGTCAGTCTTCTTCGGACCCATGATCGATCGACGTCTTCGTGTAGATGATGAGTGCGTTGGAACTTCCTTCGGCTAGTCGAAACAAAAGTCATAAATGGCGACGCCATGGCGTGCGAAACTAATGGACCCGGCACTTGAACGCATGCATGCACGTGTGGACCAAATGAAACAAATCTCACCCTCTTTTCATCATCACATGTATCCCTGCGGCCATGCTCGCTGCCATGTCCGTCATCATCCATGGACACGTTCAAGCTCTGAGCTAGGATGAAGTTAATCAGATCGTTCTTAATTGCATGCTAGCTAGCTCTAGACACATACTGTGTATTCAAGCTCAGCAGTCACATCTCAATCATACACATGGCATGCATGATGAGATAAAATGGTGTCCTGAAACAATCATCAGCTAGCTCCACCAGCTACACGATAGGAGTCCCTTTGCGAGTTAATTAAAGCAGCTCTGCCTTGAAACTTTTATGTTGACTTGGTTGAGGGTTCCTTTGCACGGAGGCAAAGGCAAGTGTGTTGAGAATATGTGCTCGCAAAAGGAGAAGGGGATCATGATCTGGTGCAGCACTGTTCCCTTGTGGAGGAGGAGGAGGAGAGGAGAAATGGAGAATAATGTTAGCTTTTTCCTTCACAAAAGTCATCGTCTTTTCCTTTTTTTTTTAAGAAAAGTTGAACTTTAAGGGGTCTGTAGTTTTTTTAAGTGGATTTAATCATCATGCATGCATGCAATGCAGGAGTACTGCGCGCTGTGTGTGTGTGTTTTGGGCATCTTCAAGTTGAGTTCGAATGGGAATTTAAAGAATGCTTTGATGCCGTTTTGCCTTTTTGTGTGGGAGGATCGTAATTATTGATGGCGAGTTGGTGATGAAACACTACCCGAATTAATCCGGAAAGCAGGGAATAAATAGCTTGTATTCTTTTCCATGGAAGAACAACTTTAATTTGCAGGTAGGATTGTGAGCATTCAACTTTTCTTTATGTCCACGAGAGAATAATTCGAGCCATCAAATTTGACCTAGTTTGTGTTCTTGAGAAACATGATTCGAGTGCGCACGCTATCGATCGATATAAAATCGAGTGGGATTCGGCGTAAAGTTGACGTTAAAATATTGACATAACTACATCTTGAATGACCATGAAAGATAGTTTTTTTCAATTTTCTTATTCAAAGCCCAGGGGAAAAAAATTAAAAAGGTAACTTTTGATAGGATGTACATTAATAATTGTTCAAACTCAACGCCATGAGACAAAAGCAAACCTCAAGGTCTCGAGAATAAATACTCAAATTTCATCTGTTGCAGAGGGGCCTTGTAACTTGCACCAGTGATTGCTCCGAATTGGAGATTCAAGTTTGGTGACAGAAAATAGTGTCCACAAGAGACTTCACCGTCCAAATCAGTAAACCTTAGATGTATAGGCAGGCCATTCAATCGCGAACCTCATTTTCACATCGCATATTATGGCAGAAAAAACTGGATGGCGAGCCATGTCATTGAATAATTCAAACTGTTGAACCATAAACTTGAAGGCAGGCACGAGATGCTGAGATACACCATCGATAAGATGAACTCTGGGATGCAATCCACAAACATTTATGTAGTCAAGCCACGTCGGCTCTCACAGCCTGGGCAATTGTGCAAGCTCTCGTGGATGTAGATGTCGCAGTCGAGGCAGAAAGCTTGGTTACATTTTGGACAAGATACATGGGGAGTGGATTTGCTTCCTGCAAAAGATGATGCAAGCAAAAAATTGAATATAAGGAATTCTAAAAAAGGCAGCATTCTCCAGAAAAAAAAGATAGAAGGTCCGAGCAGATTAGCAGTTCGAAGTATCCTATATTCACTCAGTATGTGCAATTGATCAGGCGATTCTAGGTAAGTGATACAATCATGCAAACCAAAGGTCTATGTTTTCTAGTATTATTAATATGGTGTGCCTAGGTTCTAGACAGCATATCTGAATTACCTTAGTAGTTATGTCACATAAAGGATGTTCTTTACAATTGAAAAGGAAAGCCAAATCCTTACATGTGACGTGTATTGACTAGTATCGACCCCTTTTTACAAGCAAATATTTCCACATTTTTATGGGACTCCAAAGCAACACTAAAATGCTTCCAGTCATAGCTGAGGTTGTACAATTCACTTCGGTGCAGTTTACATGTTAAGATGCCAGGACTATTTACAAATATGTATATCATTTTTTTTTAAAATCGTTCAACATTTACTAATGTCCTCCTGCCTGTTTTTTGTACACCAATATATCGAAGAGAGTTATACCCACCTGCAGATAAGAGAGAGAGAAGGTAAACTAACATACCCCCACAACTCCAAAGGCAAGAGAATAGGTAATAAAGAGAAAGATAGACTACATTGCAAGTTTTTAGTAGCTGAACTGGGCAACATGCAGGTGCATCCAGTGTGACGGTACAAAACTAGCAGCTGAAACACATTTTCTTTCTTCACTACCTTTTCCTCTTTTTCTTCCTGTAGCTGCAATATTTAATATATTTTCTTGTTTCCATGATAAACTTCTATTCTACTCAAATTAACCATCTCTCCTGCACTTTATCAGCTAAAGATGGAAGATGGTCATTTATTAGTACATGAAAATGTGCACTAGCACATTGAGCACAGGAATATAAGAAACTGTCAACGTTTGGTTCTCCTATTTCACATAAGAGACATGGCTTAGGAATTTGTTCAACATCATAACCAATTGCCAATACAGTTCTAAATTTGATTAATTGATCAATTTTAAAATAACTGCATTTGTTAGTGTGTAGTCCTTAATGATGGGTATGTTGGTATGGTTCTTAATGATAGGCAATATCTTTCGTAGGTAGATTGACACCAGGTGGGTCCTAGCGACAAGACTATATTGGCAAGAGTTCAAGAGAGAAATTCATATTCAGATTAAACACTTTACATCAATACTTCAAAATACAATATTCTTATATCCTGTAGAATCATTGTTAGTCTATCACATAATCAGCATGTGCATGTAATTGACTCAGTAAAGACAATAGATTAATTAGGAGTGTGTAACATAAACCTTCAATTTCCAAGGTGCCTTGTAATGTTTGAACTGATTGCTTCAAAGCATGCACTTACAGTGAGTACTCAAATATTGTAATAATAAGAAAGGTCAACCAATATTTCGCACAACAGAAGATGTTTCTTTGAGTACAGATAAATACAAAATAAAAGTTACTTCATAAGAAATAATTAGATAGGGGCATCTAAATAAATTAACAATATGCAACATATCTAACCAAACTTATACCATCTTGACGGAAAATAAAACAATTAGGCACAATGAGAAATTGAGATGGTTGCATGTTCTTACCATGGCTCACAAAGCTCTGTTGGCAACCATAACAAGTTTGTGCAAACTTTTGACTGACTTTAAATGGAACAGCAGACGAAACCTCATTAAATGGTGTCACTGGAAAAAGATGGTGGTAAGATCTTGCAAGATGAGGAGAGGAAACTAAGGTCAAACCACAAATTCGACATTCAGTTGGTAATTCACAGACACGTGCTTTACATCTTGGACAAGTGTAACCCCCACCAATCTTCACATCTTTGTGGCAAGAACATATAGCAATGACGCCCTCTGCGCCTCTTTGAGGAAAGCCCATCTTGATTAAACTAGCTTTTGCATATTCTGCTATTGCTGGAAGTGGCGGTGCATGCGCCAGTAACAACTCCTTGAAATGGGACTGCCAAGTGCAATGTATCGTTCATACAAAGTCCAGATACTGAAAGCCAAAGCCAAGTGCATATAGCTTACCTCATCCAATGCCACAGTGTAAGAACCCCCCGTCTCTTCACACAGATGCTTACATATGAAAAGTTCTGCTGATAAACCAATTAAAGAACATCTAATTTTAGCTTTCTTGCATTTTTGAATTGTTTCCATTATATCTCCTGGATCACATGAATTAAGAGCTGAGTACAAGAACAGTACTTCACGGTGCCCATAAGATGGAATGTGGCTCAGGTATCCATGAACTAGTTCTAAGGCATTCTGTAAGGAAGCATCGCCTGAACATTCAAGTTTACCCATTAGGGCTTTAATCTGTGACTCTGGGCTGCCTCCTATCTCTGTTAGTTGATGAGCAACACCATCTTTTATGGTCACGAGACCAATATGAGACAATGGATTCTGATCAAAGAACTCTCTAATAAAAACCTCCGCACACTTAGCAACAACAACCATTCGGCTGGGGCGATAATCTGTCACTGAAGCCGCCTGAAGTTTGATAATTATTTTATTAATTCGTGCTGAACAAACATAGGTTTTTAAAATTCTGACCCATGAACTGAAAAACATAACAAACTCAACAAAATGACAAGGTAAATTTTCATGAATTCGATAGCATAGAAGATCGCGCAGGTAGGTACCTATACCTAATTAAATTTTTAAAGAAGGAATTTATTAAGAGTCCAAATTGTGACTTTTAATGGCAAGATTTAGGGGCTAAGGTAAAAACCTGCGTTTCACAATACTTTCTACCGAAGCCAGTGGTACATTGTATTTGGTCCCCGCTATCATAATCCAAACTGCATGAAACATATATTCAACTCTGGAAAATTATAAATGACCTTCAATGCAACGTCACGCCTTTCCATAAGAAAATATAGATATGAAAATTGGTCGAATCGACGGACACGGACAATCGAGGGACACGGAAAATTGGTAGAGTCGACGGACACGCCTTTCCTGCTTCATAATTTAGCTGCCATTTAAGCAGGAACCATCGCTAATCAAATGGTCATGCCTGCCAATGGCTATGCGTGGATAGAGAATTCACGTTTACAAGGAAAGGCGATTGTTTGAGTAACTAAACGAATGCCAATTGAACTAAAAACTCAATTAGGGTTTTGCATATTGATATTAACGAACTAGGCTAACACCCCTAAATCTCGCCGCAGTGATGTCTGCAATCGGTATCAATCCAACCCCAAAAGTACAAAACCCATACATTTGTCAAAAGCAACGATAAAAGAGTTAGAAGGGGAGGACGCACCCGAGAGAGGTCGATGACAAGATAGAGGTATCGAATGAGGCCTTTCTGAATGCTGGAGGTGGCGGAGGCAGCAGACTTCTGGAGAAGGCGTCGACGGTACTGCGCGTGGGCGAGCGTCTTGGTGTCGATCGGGCGGAGAAGGCCGGACTCGTCCTCCTGGAGATCCTCCCACGAGCGCTCGTCGGCGTAAACACGCTGCCAGGCCTCCGAACTTCTCTCATCCTCCTCTTCGTCATCGTCGTCATCCTCCTCGTTCCCCACGCGCCTCTGCCGCCTCGTAGCTACGTCCCCCATGGCAGCGAGATCGAATCGCCTCTGCACCGCCGCACTACTGCTCATGGAAGCAGAGCAAGCCGCAACGAGAACTGGACAAGAGTACGAAGCCCTTGGAGGCAACAACGAATGGGCCGTCACTAGATAGCCCATCAATTTTTTAGAAATTTTCATTTTCCATTGCGGGGAATTTCCGTCCAATATTAATGGATAGAAGTGGGAAATATAGATTTTATTTTCCTATTTTATTAAGTAAATAGTTTATTTTTTTATTTAGGGGGCCAATTCTCCAAACCAATCATTCCTTTTATATTTCCCACATTTAGACCACCCAACCAAGAACCCCTCAATTACGAAATCCTATAATAAATTTTTCTTCGTAAGAAGAATGCCAATTTAGATAAACTTTACTTAACACTTCTTGACTAATGAAAATAAATTTTTATAGGGTTAAATTAGTCACAATTTATTCATCTCTTTAAATAGTAGGTTCGGTAAGAGCATAGTGGATTTCTTGATTCTTGGTTTCCTCCGGGTTCTATATCAATAGAACCATTAAATTAAATCAGAAGGGACCAAATCTGAATCTCTGATCTAATCTAACGGTCCACCTTATCTGAAACCAGGAGAAGACCAAAGGAAACGGATCAAAAAATCCGATCTGATGGCTAGCACGAATCTCCCGGTCCACTTTCTTT
>JBBPFP010000084.1:859396-871051 GCA_037974795.1 Kaempferia galanga
ATTGGGGCTTTTCTTTTTATTATTCAATTAAATGAATAACGGTAAATAATTTATATAATTGAATAAATACTTTTTAATATATATATATATATATATATATAAAATTTATAAATTATTCATAAACATTATTAATGAATAACTCTCGCGTCTTTATTACGTCATCAAACAAGCTTTGAGCACCACGACGCTTGCTCGGCTTGGCTCGATTACAGCCCCGCAGAGAGCGGCGCAGCTTCTCTTCCATCCCTCTCCTTCCTTCCTATCCTCTCCACGGCGGCTCATGGCTCTTTGGGACCAGTGGGTGGAGGCGGCTCTCTCGAAGTTGGCTTCCCGGAACCTGTTGCGTTCCACTCGCCCCATCTCCCTCTCGCCCCCTCCGTCGATCGACGGGCTCGAGACGTTCGACGGGCCGCGGCATTTCGACAGGTCTTCGGTCGAGGTGGACATGGACGAATGCACCTTCAGCCAGTGGCTTTCGGAACTCCCCAACCTCGGTAATTCTCTGCGAAGGTTCTATAGCAGCGATCTTTCTCCGAAATTTGGTAGGAAAAAAAACGTTTTGTGACTTCTACTAGGGTTTTTCTTTGACTCTCTTTGTATCATTTCTTTGCGTTTTCCACATTTAAATACTTTTTTTTGGCGAAGATCGCGTTTAATCACTGTTACTGATTTTTCGTAAATGAAGGACACACTGTTATTAGACTACCTTTGTCTCATATGGATAAACCGTGATTTTGTGGTTACGTTGTTACCCGGATATGGGGTTTATTGTATTTCAATTATTCATATTGACAGCAGGAGGTGAGACCAGAGGTAAGGATAAGAATGTCAGCAGGAAACTGCTGCTTTTTTCAGGGAATGACTACATGGGTTTGAGCGTGCATCCGTCCCTGAGGAAGGCTGCTGCAAAGGTGAGACACAATTTAGCATGTAGGGGCTACTTGTAATATATTACCAAATTTATGGTACGAGATTCTTTGCCTCTTTTGTTTATTAAGATTTTGGTCCGCTATTAGGCAGCTCAAGAACATGGTATGGGTCCAAGGGGTTCTGCTTTGGTCTGTGGCTATACTAATTATCACCAACTACTCGAAAATTCTTTGGCGGAACTGAAGATGAAAGAGGTTTTCATTTATGCAATTGCTGTTTGTTTTCACTTCATGGTTTATTTTGTTGGATTTACACTGGATAACAGTAATGAAGCATAGCCAACTAGTTAATAATGAATTTTGAACTAGATATATCCTTTGTTTAGCCTAAAACAAAAGTTGCTTTCATGTCTTAATTATATTTGACGGTGCTGAAATTTCATCTGAGCCTATCCAAGTCTTACTTCCTTAAATTGTTTTTATATATATAGTAAAACTAAGAAAACTGCTCATGGAATTGGTTTTACAGTTAGTAAATTGATTACTTATCTTAAATGAAAATATAGTTTCTTTTAAATTTCTTTTTAAACAAATTTCAGTATTTTTTTCTTTCAAGTGTCTTGGTGAGAATTATTAATGTCGTGTTTCTTAAGATCGATAGGAAATGGGAAAGAAAGAGATGTCAAGAGGGTTAGAAATGGAGTTAAAGAAAAATGATATTGTTTCCTCAAGGTAAAAAAAATATGCATACTTTTTTCTCTTTGTTTCTTTAGAGGAAAGGGAGATGGTAAGAATCATTATTTATTTTTTATTTCAGTTGGGTTCACCTGATTTGGGCGGAAGAGAAATGAATGAAGGGGAGAGAACTCTTTCTCTCCCACCAATTTCTTCCTAAAAGAAACGGAAGGTCAATTTTCCCAACTGGTGCTTTCCCTACCCTTCTTTGTTTCCCTATCCCTTTTTGCCAAAGGAAAGCTCTGTAATAGCCATTCTAAGATTAGATTCTCTTAAGATCACACTTGTTTGTTCCGTGTCATTTTTTTTGAATTTGGCATCTTTTGAAATCTCATCCTTTTTTTTATGCTATTTGTTGCATATAGATCTAATATTACCAGATTATAAACTAAAGAAAATATAATAGTGATCATGGAAAATTATTTTAAAATGTCACAATGGAAAATTAGTTGTCTCTACTCTACAATCTCCAGACCTTTCTCTAATCTGTATGAATAAGTACTTTAAAATATAATTCTTTAGATGTTTGGAAGTTACAACATGTTCAGATCAACATGTAGATAGAGTGTTACTTTTTTTCCATGCACCTTGTTCTTCAAATGTTTTTGTTGTTCTTAGGTTCATCTGGATGTATGTAATTTGTTACTAAAACAACTGAAGGCTAACTGGGACTGGACAGAACTGACTAAATATGCCATTGGATAAATTGGACATTTATGCTTTCACGTTTTTGTGATCTGAATTCTGTTAAGGACTCTAGCATTAATCTTGTAGTGGCTTAGAAGGGAAACTTTTGTTGTATTGCTCCCTAAAAAATTGTTAGTTGCTTCAATTTTATGCAACTTTGTTGTTCTTTTTTACTTCTTTGTCCCGCTCCATTTTTGTAGTTTAGATTAACACAGCTTTTACTATGTAATTTTTCTTGCATTCTCTTATTTATTTAGTATGTGTCTCTTTTGGTGAAAATGCTATATAGGATTGCCTTCTTTGCCCTACTGGATTTGCTGCCAACTTGGCTTTTATGTCAGCTCTTGGAAGCATCAGTTCTCTGTTGTCCATTAATGGCAAACCATCACAGGATGAGAGAATTGCCATTTTTTCAGATGCCTTGAATCATGCATCTATAATTGATGGGATTCGTCTTGTTGAGAGGCTGCAAGAAGCTAAAGTCTTTGTGTATAAGCATGGTGACATGGTTCATCTCAATACTTTGTTGTATGTAACAGTCAAACTTAATCTTTTCTCTGCACACAAAAATATTTGTCTAATCTCATGGAAATTGTTTTCAACAGGACAGGTTGCAAGATTGAAAAAAAAGTTGTCATTACTGATACGTAAGTTGCATCCGCTGAGTTCAAATGGTGTTGCCCTATGATTTTTTTGGTTTCATCTTGGTTCTGTTCTAGAAATCTTGGATTCTATAGGAATTTTGTTAGCCTTTTTAGGTTACACTCCAGAACTCTGGTACTAGTGTAGGGAACAAGTATAGATTTTTCTATCAAACGCATCACATTCAAGTGGAAAATGGGGTTTAAGGAACCTTGGTGCCCAACCAAACATACTGGGTCATGTGTGCTGGAAGGAAGGGTAGTGTTCTATAAGTTTTAAGTCCATGGATGCAAGTGTTTTGGAATATGGCTTTTGGAAGAGTGGGAATGATTAACTGTCTATCCTTCATGACTTCAGGTTATTTAACTTTAGCTGTTCTTCTAATGCAGTCTATTTAGTATGGATGGAGATTTTGCTCCAATAGCTGATCTTGTAAATCTTCGCAAGAAGCACAACTTTTTATTAGCTGTTGATGATGTGAGTATGGATGATATATCTGTTCTAAGATGTTGCTTTTGTTTTCTTTGTCTCTGGCTAAGTAATTTTAATGAAATTGGTCACAGGCTCATTCCATGCTTGTGTGTGGGAAAAATGGTGGCGGTATACTAGAAGCATATGGGTGTGAAAGTGATGTTGACATATGCATTGGCACTCTCAGTAAAGCGGTTGGTTGCCAGGGTGGTTTCATAGCATGCAGGTAGCCCTCTTGTTATGTCGTTTATGTTTGCCATTCAAATTTGAAATTCCTTAAACTTATCAGTAACAGTCATGGCAATGCTTTTACGTTGGGAGTGTTCTTACTGGTCCACAACTGTTTATTTTACCTATTTGTGGTGTTATATTTTGATAGACTATCAACACTTGCTTTGATTCCAAAATTAAAATTAAACAGTAAGGTGGTACCCTTTCACCTAAACTTGTACTCTGCGTGCTTTTACCTAGAGTTGGTACCTGCCATATTATTTCTATATCATGCCTTGTATGAATACATCTTACCTGGAAAATACTTGTCAAGAAAAGCAGCTTTGCAATGTGCAATTCTTGTCATAGATAAGTAGGACATTCATCTTCTGCTTAACTTCAAATGATGATTAACATCCTCCATTTCTCCAAGGATAATTCTGTATTCCTCTTATCATTTCTGCACATTCTTTTTTTGAATTTTGTTTTGATCTATCCTAATTCCAGTCCTTTGTATAAGTCAAATCAACTGTTCTATTCTAAGATTCTTTGATTTATTCAAATTATATCTATCTTCATTCCATATCATCTCCCACATTTTTGTAATGTAATCATTCGAAATTCTACATTTTGACAATAAGGAATGATAATAGCCAATATCTCTAATTCCTTTGAACTTTGTTGGCTATTTAGGATTCATTTTGTACAAATTTGCAGCAGCATGAAGTTGTTATTGAAAAATGAATTCTATGATCACAAAATATATTAAAGCCATGGCAAATAGTTCCAAAGTGACCCCAAAAGACCTGATTTAAGAAGCAAGTCACTATATAATATGTATATTATATATATAAGCAAGTCACTATATAAATTGTGACACTATAAAGTGAGAGGACACAATGTTTGGAATATATCATATTTCTAATAAAGATTTTTTTCTTTTAATTATAACAATGTTATTTGAGATTTTTTTAAAACAATTTTTTCATGAAGTTTTAAGACGATTAACCTTAGGAGAATCATTTCTCTCCACTCTTTCATAGGCAACTTTGGGCATTTTGATCTCCATAAGTTCTAGCCTTCTAGCTACTAAGTAGAGTTTCTTAGAACACAAAAGGAATACCCAAAATCACATAACGCTAAATAAACTATTATCCTTCAGATTTCATACACCCGTGATATGCTGATTTGGCAGCCTGAGCACGAAGGCATGTCCCTGTGTCAGTGACTCGATGGACAATCTTAATATCTTGCAATAGCTAGTTGACTATAAGTACCTTTGATTGTGGTATATCCATTAATGGACTTTATTGTCCTTTCCCACTTATCCAAGATATCATAATTTTTTTGTGGATCATTATGAATCTCTGACTTGTTCTTTTTAACTTTGTTCCTACACAAGTTTATTGCTTATAATGTAGGACTTTTGTTAGATTGATAATTGTGGATATTATCCAGATTCATCTCTTTCTGCACAGTTGAGCTATATCTGGGTGGAACTTACCCTTGTTAAGAGCATGGTGAACTTAACAAATTTTTTACATTAGTGATTTCCTATAGAAGAAATATCTAACAGTTAACACTTATTGTACAGCAACAAATGGAAACAACTAGTGCAGTCAAGGGGTCGCTCCTTCATATTCTCAACTTCACTTCCAGTGCCTGTTGTTGCAGCTTGTCATGGTATTTAATTTTTGGAGTTGACTCACATGCATCTTTTCATAAAACAACTTTTCTGAACTTATCTTTGTTTGCATTTATTTTTATTTCAAAATTTGTTATCTGGTAGTTTACATAAGGGACCGAATGCTAAAGGATGATATAGAGGACTTTGTTGTTGCAAGCATATGCTTTTTTTTGTGGGTTCTGTGTTGGTTGTTGAGGTCCATATTTCAGTGAATTAGAAGAAAACAAACACAATATTTAGCAGCTCCATATCACCAATCACGCGAATTCATTGTAATGGCCTCTAAATTGTTAGTAATTCTTACTAACAATTACTGTTATTGAGATCATTTTCTAAAAAAACTATGAAAGTCGTTATACTGAAAATTCAAATTGGCACTGTTGTGTGCATTATCAGTTAAGAGGAAAAGAGACATTGTTTCCACATTTTAACTATTGGGCAGTGTTTTAAAGCCAATTAACTCGAGAACTGGGAGTCAACGTGCTCTGGTTGGATTAGTAGGAAAATTCCAGTAGCATTAGATTTGGGCTTGGTTAAACTGGAAAATTAGGAACCATCAGGCTGCCAGTTCACTCACTGTTTCGGTGTTAAAACACTGCTTTTGTGTCTCTTTCTTTCTCTGCCTTCTTATGGTTTACAAAACCCTTCATGTAGAAATATTGAACTTGGAAATTTCTTCACATCAAGACGATATGTCCTTGCAGCTGCTCTTTTTGTGGCAAGAAAGGAGAAATGGCGGCAAATTGCAATTTGGAATAGGGTGCGTGAATTCAATGTTCTGACCCAAATGAACATCACGAGTCCAATAATTTCTCTGGTTATTGGTAGTGAAAAGGCAGCACTAAGTGCTAGCAGGTGACATTCTTTCTAGCCTCAGTGAAGTTATTCCATATGATAGTATTAGTTCTTCTGCCTGATGTGTTGACTCCTGTCCAGGCATATGCTTCAATCTGGTTTTCATATAACCGCTATCAGGCCGCCTACAGTCCCTCCAAATTCTTGCAGGTAGGGTTCTAAGTATATTGAGACTAAGTGGTCGGTCACAGTTTCATTGTTAATCTCGCGATTTGATTTGCCGACAGGCTGCGGATTACACTCAGTGCTTCCCATTCTTTCGACGATGTCAAAAGTCTCGTTTCTGCATTATCCCGCTGGTTTATTTTCCCAGCTGTCGATGACAATGCTCAAATGGCTTCCAAGCTCTGAAAGTTTTAGCAGCTTTGTTAGGAGAACATTAGGTACCAAGGATTATAAGATCATGAATATCTATAGGAAATACATTCAAATTGGAAACTAAGAAATCCATAGTTCAATTTCTAATGAGCTTTGCATTGGAGTTTGTAAGACGGAAAAAAGTAGGGCGAAACTGTATTTTGTTGTCTTTCATAGTGTACTTATCATTCCAATTTCTGACATTTAAAATCATAGTTATACTGTACAAATGTATTGGACTGGATTACACTGCATAACCTTTTTCCGCTCGGTACAAAGAGGTTTATTCTGTATTGTAATAGACTATTTATGTGATTTGAACTCGTGATCAGGATAATAATTCTATCATTACGGCAAGGCTTCAAACTTGTTTATGACTTTCTTTAAACCAAATGTAGATGAATAGAACTGAAGTCATTCTGTCAACAACATTTATGTTGAGTTTCTTTTTGGATGATATCGAGTTATCGTAACAAGATCATCAATGTCAGCTTATGCAAATTCTTTGATCTCATGTTGGTTTTCGCTAAATGAGAGTTTCAACAAGCTTCTAAGTTCAAGTTCCAGTTAAATAAAATTGAAGCCAAACTCAAATTGTATCTCGAATAATGCTTTAGCCTGAAATCGATAATATACATATTCGTTAGCAAGCAACAACTCAACTCGGATTTGGGTCTCTGTTGGATCCAGCTAGACTCCGACCTGATCCGCAAACGAGTCTAGGAATAAGGAGGGCTTTTTCGTCAAAAGACTACGTCCGCCACTCTTTATAAGCGCCTGTTAGGGTTTGGAGCCAAAAACTGGCCGGGTCGTCTTCAGCCGCTCTCTCGTAGTCAGAGGTGAGAAACCACCCTGCTCAAAAGTTTTACTTTTGCCATCTCTCGTGCTCATCTTCGTTCTTGATCTGCACCTGTGTTTGTCTTCTGTTGTTACAATAAGGTAGATGTCAGTGGGTTTATTCGTTCTCGTTTTAAATTTGCCAACATTTTGATGTATTTTTTTTTTCAGAATCCAATTTCATTTCCGTTTTTTTTTTCTGTACCAATTAGATCTGTGGCAGGGATAAATAATTTCATTTTAACTAGCTAAATTTTATACTGTTTTTCTTCTTTTGATTATGTAGTGCTTGATATCGTCGTATTTTCTTCCTTACATTTGAGTCTTAATTTGATTTGTGACGATGGTAGGTAAGATGTCTCACCGGAAATTTGAGCACCCAAGGCATGGATCTCTTGGATTTCTTCCTCGGAAGCGTGCGTCTCGTCACCGTGGAAAAGGTAGCAATGGGAAACTACTATCTCGACTTATGTTTTCACCCATTTTAATTATATTCTATACGCTATGCAATTTGTCTGTCAGTGGGTTTCTTCTTATTGCTCGCGTTTAATTATTTTAATTAATGTCCGTATGTTTGAACTTCAACTGATCACATTTCTAATACCTTTTTTTTTTTTGCTAAAACTTCTGAAAACCTAGTATATATTCCAGTATATCACCTCAAATCTCTTTACTATATTTCTCGTCAGATGAGTTACAAACAATCAGAAGAGAAGTGCATTTAGTTGTATTCACCTAGAAAACAACAGATATCTGCCTCCAATTTTGATAAATCTAGCACCACAACAATTTTGAATGGGTGCTAGACTTTTTGTATGGGTGTAAATTAACTCACACTCCTATCCAGTTGTAAAGTATGTTAAACTATGGGTTCTCATGAGGCAGAGATCCTATGGTAATTTGAGAAATGACATTGTTTGTCTGATATTGCTATATTTTGGTCGTATAGTAATATTTGTTCCATGAGACTAGATTTTTATCCTGTAGAGTTACAAAATATTCCTCTGCTAATTGCATTGATCATTACTTTATTTTTTTTCTTTTTGGCAAGTTGGTAATTGCAACTCACATGCTAGACTGCATGATTAATAGTGTTCTGGCCTTTTATTTAGAATAGTTGAAATACTGATGCTTGGCATTTGGTTATGGTTAAATGTTTTTCCATGTGGTTCAATTTCCACTCACTTTTTGTGGGTCATTTGTCAATGTAGTGAAGTCTTTCCCAAAGGATGATCCAAAGAAGCCCTGCAAGTTGACTGCATTCCTTGGCTACAAGGCAGGAATGACCCATATTGTACGTGAGGTTGAGAAACCAGGATCAAGTAAGTGTTCATCAAATTGCCAAATTTATTACATTTGGAAATTTGACTTTCATCTCAGTTGTGATTTTAAGCTATTCTCACCCACAGAGATTGATCTGGAAACATTATAATTTTGTGAGCACTGTAAATTTGAACTTTCATTGTTTTTTCATGATTTATTTGCAGTTTATAATTGATAATGATCAACTTGTGGAGTGCTAGCTTAAATTTTGTAAATATTGTTAACCTTTGTGTAATAAGATGCGTATTTCCACACTACTTGTGTTGTTACATCCAAATTTAACATACTTGGCCAATGTTTGATGCCTATCTTTGTTGAATAAGAAATTGACTCATCAATTACAAAGTTACAATGCGATGGAGATACTTGTTTATGTTTTCATTATGTGTGTTACTTGGGGCCCTAGTTTCTTCTAATAATGGTTTATTGCTCTTCAGAAAGCATTGTTAACCTTCTACTGTATTCTTATGATTTCAAATATGAAATTCATCTGCTAAACATGATTTTTTTCTCTTTATCACTTGTAGAACTTCACAAGAAGGAAACATGTGAGGCAGTGACTATCATAGAGACTCCACCGATGGTTGTAGTTGGACTGGTTGCTTACGTGAAGACACCACATGGTCTTCGTTCACTCAATACTGTGTGGGCCCAGCATTTAAGTGAGGAAGTTAGGAGGAGATTCTACAAGAACTGGTACAAGAGCAAGAAGACTGCTTTCACAAAGTACTCTAAGAAGTATGAAAGTGAGGAAGGAAAGAAGGAAATTCAGACTCAACTAGAAAAGATGAAAAAATATGCATCTGTTATTCGTGTCCTGGCTCATACTCAGGTACACCTGAAAGATAATAGTTCTCTTAACAGTCAGTCAAGTAGTCCTTGACAATTTTTAATGTTTTACTGCAGATGATTGGAAAATTTTCACCTATTATCATTTACTTTGTGTATTGTGGTCAGAAATGATGTTGACAGAAGTTTGTTATACAAAATGCTAACTTGAGATCACTCAGCTATTTTGTAAATTGGCTGACCAGTCCAACCAGGAACCAGATCCCACACTAGTCTTGGTTAGGCCAAAAGAGTTGAGAACCTTTCAGAACTAATCAAAACTTGCAAAACCTGCTCAACCTGAGTCAATTAGTTGACCCCTTTCTCTTGGATCTTTTAAAATTAACAATTGGAATTTATAAATACTCATCCCTTTACAAGGTCACTAATAGTACTCAGTTATATTTTTACCGGAATCAACTTATGCTTGTCTTTCTTGTACTACAGATTAGGAAGATGAAAGGTCTGAAACAGAAGAAAGCTCACCTGATGGAGATCCAGGTTAATGGAGGAACTGTAGCAGAGAAGGTCGATTTTGCTTACAACTTCTTTGAAAAGCAAGTCCCACTTGATGCTGTCTTCCAGAAGGATGAGATGATTGATATTATTGGTGTGACTAAAGGTAAAGGTTATGAAGGTGTGGTCACCCGTTGGGGTGTTACTCGCCTTCCACGCAAGACACACAGGGGATTGCGTAAGGTTGCCTGTATTGGTGCCTGGCATCCTGCAAGAGTATCTTATACTGTTGCACGGGCTGGACAGAATGGCTACCATCATCGTACTGAAATGAACAAGAAGATATACAAGATCGGTAAATCTGGAGATGAGACACATAGTGCCATGACTGAGTTTGACAGGTAGTTTCACAATTCCAATTATTGTCTTTCAAAATTAGTTTTTTGGTTTTCTTGCTTAATGTTGAATTACACCCATCTTTTGAAGTTAGATTAACAACCATAAATTTCTTAGTTGTTTCCTGATCAAACGAGGCACTTGGAGCAAGACAAACTATAAAAACACTACCGTGAACATTCTCACCAAATCTAACTTTCGTTTATTGGACAGAACTGAGAAGGACATTACACCAATGGGTGGTTTTCCTCACTACGGCATTGTAAAAGATGACTATATTATGATCAAGGGTTGCTGTGTTGGGCCAAAGAAGAGAGTGGTTACTCTTCGCCAATCCCTTTTGAAGCAGACTTCTCGTGTGGCCCTTGAGGAGATCAAGCTGAAGTTTGTTGATACATCTTCAAAGTTTGGCCATGGGCGTTTCCAGACAACTCAAGAGAAGCAGAAATTCTATGGCAAAGTCAAGGCTTAATTTATCATTCAGCCTACTGAAAAGTAATCTGAGACATGGTCCTTCGATAGTGAATGGCTATTCGTGCTTCTAGCATAATCTTTTGTTTTTCCTTTGTATGATTCAAGGATCGCAGGTCTTTATTCTTGGGATTTGATATCATGCTGACAATTTTATTCTGTGCTCTATAAAATTTTCCATGGGAACTCTTTCATCTTTGCTTGCAAATTACCATGAATAATCAGCATTTGATTTTGTGACCTAATTGGTGTATATGTATAGATGCATACTGAATTCTTAGTTCTAAAGGTTGTGATTTTGTGTTTGTGTTGGATCATTTGTTTTCTGCATTTGTTTGTAGCTTGTTGATGATGCCGGGATCCTCCTTTGGCCGGATCTTCATGTCGTTTGCCTTCACTGCCTTTCAAAGGGATGTAAAAGAAATGTTTGATTGTTGCAGGGATTGCTCCTGATGTTTGCAATCTTGGTAGATCCTGTCGTTTTGACCGACATCCCCTTTCGTCAAATTGGGCAATTAGCAAACAGAGTTTCTTCGGATGGTTGGAGCTTTCGCTTCTAGAGGTGTGAATGAATCTCATGAACAGGTTTGGTGTACGACTTGGTAAAAGATTGGTGTTCAATTTAGTAAAAGATTATTTATGTTTGTTCAATACACATAAGATTGATTAAATAGATAAACTTGAACTTGAACTGATTGTTAAACTAAATAAATAAGTTTAAACACATATAGTTCGTGAATAAATATTAACTAACATGTTCACTAATAAAATTTTTATTAATATGTTAAATAAATATTTTTTTAAATAAGCAAATAAATTTAAATTTACAAG